>VXAC01002796.1:0-86492 GCA_013399225.1 Rhipidura dahli | reverse complement strand
GCGGGGTGACACGGGCGGCACCGGGGGTGCCCCGGTGAGTGGCAGCCTGTTGTGTGACGTCACCCCCGCCGGGGCCGCGCCCCGCCCGCACCGGGGGTCGCAGCCGGGGGTCGTCCCGGACCCTCCGCGGCACACGGGGCCGTGCTGGAGCGCTTGCGAACGGATTGCCGGGCATTTATGCGCCGTTGAACTTTTAGCTTGGGGAGGAATCGGCCTTTGGAGCGAAACTGGAAAGTTTGGGCGGTGTTTTTTTGGTGGGGCGGCTGCAACAGGCTGGGGAAACGCCGGGGGTGGTTTGACACGACCGGAGGGAGTCCTGTGCCCGACAGCCTTACCTGGGCTGAGAACTGCCCGGTATTAAACTACCCTTGGCATAAACCTTTTGTGCCAGGACACCCATTCCTTCGAGGGCGAGAGGAATCTCCAGACTACGTCAGTTGTGTTTGGGTTTTAAAAATAAGACCCAAAAACTTCTCCCAGAGCTTTGCAGAGTTAGTTACTACAGACACTCAGGATGAAGTATTGTTCCCAGCCAGATGATACCACAACTACTTTGATATCCCTTTAAGAGGTATCTGGAATGGGAGTTTGTTTGTTTTCAGTTGCTGCCTCATATCCAGCTTTTGTTTCTCTCCTGGTACAGTTCACCTGTTTGTTGCAGGGAAGCCTTCATGAGCAGTGGTTCCCACCCACCCTTTCTCTGTGTGACACAGGATTTGGAGAAAATTAAACCCTAAGACCTTCCTGGGGAATGTTAAGTTTGTTGTTGCTTTTTTTTCCTCCCAGAGCTTAGCCTAAGTGTCAATTCTGCCATTTCTATGACTTTGAAATGGTGAACTTCTTCTAGAAACAAACTTCTGTTAATCTTTTTATCTCAGAAATCTCAAAAGTTAATTTTAAGTGCCCTAAATGTTGTTCGTGACCTAAAATATTAGATTCTCTGATGGCTTTTTTTGGGGATTTTTTTCCCGGTCTGGAAATACGAAGTCTTTCCCTCCCTGAAAAGATCGATTGTGAAAATACTTGCTTTCTGTTGAAGGCTCTTCTGATACATGTCTGCCTTCCTCCTGCCCTGTTCTGGCCTTACCCAGGTCTCCAGCCACGCAGCAGTGGCATTTCTCGTTCAAATATACAGAGTCTAATTCTGGCACTGATTTGGACCGAGGCTGCATAGTTAAAAAAAGAAAAACATTAGCCTTATTTCACTTTAATTAGTTCACTGGAATGTTTAACAGCATATTCAGCATAAATGTTTGACATAAATTAATTTGAATGGGTAATTTCTATCATTTAACACTAGAATACACGGTGGGTTTTAAAAATAATTTTTCAAGACATGATTGCACCTTCACACAAGGGGCAGAATAAATTCAGTCACAGCAGAACTCAGCTGAGCAGCTCTCATGTTATCCCTCCTCGTTCACCAAGCTCACGCTCTGGCCGAGTGCCACAGCAGCCGAGCGCCAGAGGCGGGGAGTTCTCTGAGCCAGGAATTGACAGTAAAAACATCCTAAATGATCTTAACCGCCACCAGGATGTAGGACTGGTGATGGTTCTTCAGATAAGCAAATTCCAAATGGAAATGTTTTGGAGGGGTCCTAGAAGTAACCTCATCTTTCCTCATTTTTGTGATAGTAACTCGTGGTTTTTCTGGTTTTCGCACTTAATTTTTTTCTCTCAATGTATTTACATTGCCCAGAACCCTGTGGGCTCTTTTTCACACCATGTCTGTGGTCTGCTCTGCCCTAGACATCTCTGACCATGGCTGCCTTTTTGTTAGCCAGTTGTACCTTCTTGGTTTCTCTAATATTTTATTCCCTGCTGCTGTGGTATCATCAGGTTCTTTCCAAGCCTCCACTCGGACACCATCTTTTCCCTTTAATACTAAATCTCATCTCTCTCATGTTCTGCTCTGTTGCCCTACAATGTGTCTTTAAATGCAGTTTGAACTAATATGGAGGAGAAGTGTAATGGGTGAGTTTGAGGAAGTTAGCATGTTGATAAAGTACAGCCAGTGTGCCCTTGAAATATTAAATTAATCCATGATGAGCTTGTCCTAGTAAAACACATAATAAGGGTGAAACTGTAATACAGAACAGCACAGTGCAAAGTGAATGCACCAAATGACAGCTGACCTTCATTCCCAGGGTGCAGCTATGCACCTGCATACACCTGAATGCATGATGAAAATCCTCTGCTCCTCATCTTTTGGTATAATTCCTCTCCTGCTATAAATAGTGGGTATCTAAATAGAAAGAGGTAGTTGCTTATTACTTTACAGTTAATCTCAAAAATAAGCAAAAATATTCCAAAATCCTGTCTGTGGTACATTGGTTAAGTTACTGCTGCTTTTACACTACTGTTTGTTGTCTGGGTGCCTTCTGATCTTGATGGGATCTCTGTAACCACTCATTCTGAACTGTGAATAAAGTACCAAAAGCTAATTGGAGTTGTTAGAGTGGCACTGCCCTGTCCATCCTCTCTTCTGTCCTTTTCCTATCACCATATTTTCATTTGGGAAGGACATTTGAGACTATAAAAGTTGAACTAAACTATCTGTAGACCACCTTTTAATTAAGATATTTGCCATCCACACAACTAACAGCCAGTCCTTCCTAAGTGAATAATCTAATTAAACTAATCAGAAGGTTTGCTGTCTTTCTCTGACCACCTTTCATGACCAAGGTCCCTTGTAAAAGGAACAGATGGAGAGTTACAAGTATACCCAGTAAAATTGGGCAGTACACCAAATATGAGATTTTGCTTTCCTCAGGCTCTGACAGTTGTGGGTTTTCTGCTTGCTTTTTTATTGTTGTTTTTTAATCAGAAACAGGGCTCAATTCAGTCTCTTTGCTCAGTTAATTAGCAGTGCTTTGCAACCATAAATAGTTCTGTCTCACCTGGCCTGAACTGTCACATTTGGAGCAGGTTGCTAGTGTGGATGTGTACAAAAGGATTCCTCCTCCTCATCTTCAGTTGTAAGGAAGGTTGTCTTTGTATGTGTCAGTGGTTTGAAAGAACTAGCAGCTGTCCAAGTACCAGTTATCTCTGTTTGCATTCTCTGCTAGCATTTCATTTTTCTTGTATTTTACACCTGGAGTCTCTTTGTTCTTCACCTCCCATCTTGCTATGTTGAAATTGTGGGAAGTGAGAAGGCCGTCTCACAGTGGGATCTTGACTGGGTGCTGACCAAGTGAATTGGCTCATTTTTTGAACCTCAGTCCAAGAGCTGTTTGGAAAGGCTGGGTTCCATGTAAACCACAGCAGAACTAGGCTTCTGCACTTGAAATTGAAAATGTTGTTGGGAGGATTTTAAATTATACTGTGGAATGTTGACAGATGAGAATGAACATGCAGTTTGGGATAAAGAAAGTATTAGAAATAAGAATACAGTCTTTCAGAAAGTTTAAGTCATGAAGTTGACCAGAAAAGTAAATAAGAACGTGAACTCTGGCAAGTCAAATGAAAAATACAAGGACCTGCCAGAGAGACTCTGAGAAACATCATACTAATAGCAAAAAAAAAAAAAAAATTCCAAGTTCATCAGAAACAAGAAAGGTGCTGGATTTTGGAGGGCCAATAGATGAAGAAGTGAAAGAAATATTTGATGATGAAGCCATGAGTAGAAAGTTAGATGACTTACGTGCATTCCTGTTTCCCATGGAGGAGACCAGGAGTCCAAAGAGGTTCCCTGTGCCAGATACTCTCTTTATTGAGAACAGGGCTCACTGGAAGATCTGTCTCTGCTTGAATTGTCAGCAAAGTAATTTATAGAGCAAAGTGATAAATAGAGTTACAAGATGCCAAGACCAGATGGTGCTTGCCCAGGGGTTCCAAAGGAAATTCAGGCCTGAAATGACCAAATTACTAATTATGCTGTGTAACTTCCCAATACCTTGAAGCCAGAGAAATAGAAGAGGATTTACGTGGTAGCAGTTCTTAAAGATAGTTCAGCAGGATATCACAGTTCAGTGCCTTTTTAAAAAGTAAAAGTAGAAAGAGGTAACCAGATGGACTAACAACTTAAGAGTTGCAGAAAGCCAATGTGGCTTTTGCAAAGGAAATGGTGCAGCTCATATCTGCTGGAGGTTTTGAATGACTTGAGAAGCACAGAGAAGGGAAGTTTGGGACAAGAGAAGAGGGATCTGTGTTATACCTCTGCTGTTCAGCATATTCATAAATTATCTGGTGAGAAAGGTGTTGAGGAGGAAGGGAAGAAAAGACAAGAACTGATTAGGAAGAATTGCAGCTTGCCCTTCTGACACCAAATTACAGGCAGCAAAATGCCAAATGAAATTTATTCTGGATAAATACAAAGAAGGGGGATAGTCTTAGTTGTTTTATTCACTGATGGGGTGAAAGTTAATTATTGCCACTTAAAAGGAAGAGCTTGCTGTAATTCTGTGAAAATGGAAGTTGTTTTAACAGTGATCATATGAGTTTGTATGAGGGACTTTGGGAAAGGAATAGAAAAGGAAATCAGAGGGATAGCATCATGGCTCAGTTCTCAACACACTGATTACAGTGGGTTGGCACAAAGATAGATGTGCTTTGAGATATATTGCAACTGGAAAAGCAAAGATGAGGCTGAAAAGAGTGATCAGAGATAAGGAATGGATTCCATACAAGGGGTGCTTAAAAAGATTTGAACTCTTTAGCTTGGCAAAGACATGACCAAGCACAGTCTGGTCTAGATCAAAACTGATGACTGGGGTGCCTCTCCCTCAGTCTGCACTGAGACCACAGAATGCAGCGCCACAGAGTGCTTTGAATGACAATGATTTATGTGCTTCAGAACCAAACAGATGAAATCACAGTAGAAAACACTGTCAAGTGGGCTGTTGGGCACAGAGAATTAAAAAAAATAATTACCCCCAAGATGGCAACTGAGAAAATACGCTTGCAGAGGTGTCAATGCATTTGCTCCTTCTTTTGTTCTGAGATACCTGCATGTGTCAGCCAGTATTGGGCTTGCTTGGTATTTGATCTGAACCAGTGCAGTTTCAACAGATGTCTTGTGGTGGGAGGAGAGGAGGGAGGAACACAGGTGAGTGTCAGTTGTGGGTACAAGAAGATGGTTGTCTGGAAAAGTCAGTGTTAGTTTTTCTTGTCCATATGTGCTTTACTGCCAGTGCCTGAAGACAGAGCCACCTCATCCAAGCAGAAGCCTGCCTTGCTCAGTGTGAGGTGCCCCACATCCCATCTGACATGCAGGAGGTGTCTGAGGAGAGAGGACAGCAAGAAAAATCTGGCCCAAATGCAAAGCGTTTCGCAGATTACACACGCATGGAAATCCAAAGATCTACTATAATTACCTCAATATTAAGCCCTAATCTCATTTTGTGCAAAGTAATCTTGGGACTTGGTATTGCATAAGAGAAGTGCTCTCGTAAGTCATTGTGCCTACAGATAGCAAAGAGGTAGTCAGTAGGGGCAAACGAGCAAGAATGTTCTGTGAGGGACAAGGACAGCAATGGCAGCCCCAGATCCTGAGGACAAAATCCTGCTTTCTGTCCCCAAAATCCAAACTTTGTCTTCAGCCTTGGAGAGGGACTTGTCATGGTAGAGGAAGGGAGAAATGCTTGAATTAATCTTCTTCCCTGGGTTCTGAAATGGTGTTAATTTACTAATTATATAGCAATAGGGAGGTGAACAGTATAGGGGTGAACTTTGCAGGTTTGATCAGAAGCACCCTGCTATGTATGGTGTTAACAAAACAGGATGCATGTTGACAGTGTTAAGGCAGAGTTTTGCTCCCACATATTGCTGGTTTCGTTTTTAAAATTTTTGACTTAAATATGGTTTAAAAAGATCTTTCAGGAACCTTCTTTTGCAGTATTTTTCTCCTACCAAGTGTTGGATGTGAATTAAATAACCTGGCTTGGAAAGGAAATGAAGGCATCTGTTTTGTTCACGCTTAAAAAACAGTTCAAGAAAGCCCTACAGATGAAATAAGAGAAAAGTATTAACATAAAAAACAGAGGCTCAAAATCATGGGAGGTAACTGGGGGGAAAAAGGAGCTCAAATGACTGTGAAATTATGGATCTAAAAAGTTGAAATATGGTGAGGCCTTGCCATGTGTCCTGCTGGGAGGCCTGCCTGCCTTTGCTCTCAAACTGGCTCATCCCCTATACCCTTGTCCTTGTTTCAGGCCCCAGCTTTGCTCACCTCTCCTTAGGGTCTGAGAGAAGCATCCAGTTATTTTCTTCTGTGGTTGCGTCTCTTCCAGACTGTCCTTTTTCCAGTTCTGCTGTAGTTGTTCCTCATATGGTCACTGTTGTGTAGTTTAATCATCTGTGTGCCCTGCTCTGAGTAATTTCCAGTTCATTTATAGCATTTTGACATGGGGAGGATCACAGCTGCACACATCAGAAGATGCAGTCATGCGATGGATTCTGACATCGTCTTAATGGTTTCTGGTTTGTTCCTTTTCTCCTAGTTCTTAATACTGGAATCTTTAAAACTGTAGCACTTTGGAGTACTGAGCTGGTATTTTAAAGGAATTAACTATATAACCTTTAAATACTGTCCTTGAGTGGCAGTGATCAGCTCCCAGTCCATCATTTCATATAGGAAGTTGAATCTGGTTTTTATGTTGCATATCACTTCACATTTCTCTCTTTCAAATTTTATTGCCCAAGCACAGAGCTTGTTAAAGTTCTGAAATCCATCACAGTTAGCCCTTGCCTTTATTACCTCTACATCTTGACATTATCAGTAAATTTTGCTGTATAGCTATTTTTCTTTGCCTTTTCAGGTCATTTATGAATGTTGAGCTGTGCAGGTTCCACAGGTGTTTTTCTGAGGGCGCTGAACATTTCCTTCTGCCTGGTTTTCTATCTTTTGGCAGTTATTTATCTATACACAGGGAACTTCCATGTAATCAGGTATTTTGATTATCTCATTAAGTTTAAAAAAAAGAAGGTTGAATGATATTGCACACCTAATCTGACTAGACTTGGTAATTGACACCTCTGTTTTGATATGTATCTTAGCTCTGAAGACCTCTGGCCTGAAAATGGAAGGAGTTTATGCAATTTTTTTTTCCAGAAAGCTCTTTACATACTGCAGCAGTTTTGAGTTTGAAAGAATGCTAATATGCAGTAGTAATGAAGAGAAGTAGGACAGTCTTAATGATTATAATCCCATCAGACTAAGACATCAATCCCAGGTACAATAATGGAATAAGTTACAAAGCTTTCAGGAAAAGAATTTAAGGCAATGTCACTCAGCCTAGACTGGGGGATATAGAAACAAGTGGTGTTAATTGTTTTAGTTTGGTTCTTAAGTGCAAGTGTTCATCTTAGCCTTCAGTTAGCACTTGACAGTAATTGCATGTCATTTTCAGTGAGAAACTAAGCTAGAACAAAATCAATATGGTTCATGTTAAATTTAGTAGAAAGAAAGAGGGCAGCTGTAAATGGCAAGTGGAGGCTCAAGTGAGTCTGTGTGTAGTGATTTGAAGGAGTTGGACTCTTGGGCTGTGCTTTGTAGTGGTCACCTGGAAGAAATGCAAAATACCAGTAATGGGAAATTTGCAGAGGCTGAAGAAGTGAGGAAGTGACAAGAAAAACCTCATCATAATGAAGAAAATGTAACTGACTGCTGGAGTGAGGAGCATGGTATGGGATTCTCTGTAGTGCTATTTTAAAGTCAAGATGGTCTGCACTTGATTTAGTGCACGGGGTGAAACCTACTGGGGAATGACCAAGCTGTGGCTTGTTTGCACTTGAAATGCAGCTCAGGGTGTGGTCCTCTGATACTGTGTGAATGGATTTAAGGCTCCTGCTCCTGGATCTGTGCTGCAGCAGCCCTGGGGCATTTAGAGCTGTGATGGACCATTTGGGATGGGAAGGTACACAAGTGCTGTGCTCCTGGGCTCTCAAGGGCCCTCCTGCCTGACGCACTTCACCGTGACACCTCTACCACTTTGTTACTCCTTATGCCAGGAATAGACAGTCACTGCTGTCAAACGTGTAAAGGTAATTAAAAAAACCAAGCCAAACCAGCTCTACGTTAGGATACTTCAGTCTGGAAAGGCTGTTATGTGAGCAGCAGTAAAAGGGTGAGTGGAGGCAAATTGTTCACTCCCTTTCCATTTTGGAGCTAGGAGGCAGTAAAAGAAACTAATAGGGACAATCTTGAATTTGAAGGAAGTGGCTTTACACAATGTGTAATTAAGTTGTGGGAACTCCCTCCAACAGGATGTTGTGTGTGCTGGAAGTTTACATGGGTTCAAAGGGAATCTGGACAAGCTCATGGAGGAGAAATCTGTTCGGGGTTACCAAATTCATGGGAACCACATCTGACCCAAGGAGCCCCTGAGATGAAGGCTGGTGAGCGTGCAGGGGGAAGCTTCTTGTTCATTTTTCCTCCTCTCCTTTCGCACAAGAATCCAGTCCTGAGCTTTTCTGGAATGCCAGGCACTACTGTGGAGAGACCCAACTCCTAAGTCAATGTACCTATTTCCATATGTGTAGACCTGTAGTTACAGGTGGTCTGTGAGTCTCTAGGTGTAAGTTTAGGTGCAGGAACAAGTTGGTCCCCTGATCGGTGTCTGTGTTGGAGCTGCTTGTGAGACATAGTGCTGGGTGTAGAGGGTTGCACAGGTCATGGTTTGGGTGTTTTAGCAAAAGATTGTGTGTTCCTGATGCTGAGGCATCATTCCTGTAAAAGCATGGGCAGGTGCTCTGTGCAGGGAAGGAGAGCAAAGCAAAGTGTTTTGCTCTTTCCTGAAGTGGTTAAAAATCCAGCAAATTTATTAGAGTCCAAAACAATTTTTTTTCTCTGAGAGGAAGATGAACTGTGTGTTGTCATACAGGATTTTTCCTGAAGAGGAAAGCAAGGGCAAAGGCTGTAATTTGATAGGATGAATCCTACTTTGAGACTTCACATGATATCTCGGATTAGAAGTACTGTGTCCGCATGACACTGCACGGATCTAGCACTGACGGCTGATTCAGGTTTCCTCCAAAGCGTTGCACTGGCAGGCTTTAGACTGCATGAGGAATCTCCTGCCCCATCACAGCCATTGCAGACACAGCATGAACAACACACTGTGTCCTTAAGGAATATGCACTGTATGCCCATGCCTATTAAACACCTATTGTGTACTTTCGGATAACTCTTAATGACTGTACAAAATTCATCAGTCATTAAGGGTTCACTGGGGCTGGCAACCAATGTTGCTAAGACCTAATGCAGTTAAGCTGACCCTGTTCCCAGTTCTGGTGATGTGGTACAAAGAGGCTTGAGCTGGTTATTTGTGGAGTTAGCTGAGACCTGGGGAGGTTTATTAGCTGGGGGTGAACAGAGCTACGCAGCTCCTGAGTTAAAGCTGGCTCTGGAAATGTACAGCTCTGTTAGCAAGGTACTTTTTCCAAACTAGTAAAACTTGCCAGACTTGAGCCTGGTTAACACAGGCTGAATGAACTGTTATCAGAAAGCTGAACACACAGCCTGCCCTGTCCAAAGACCTTCCCAAAGAACCTGTGGTCAGTGTTTAATCCCGTTGGATACTACGCTGACCTTCTGTGTCAGTTTTTCAATTGTACTTCAGTCTTAAAATAGAAAATTTCCATTTCTATGTGGATTAAATTTAATGTGCAACAACAGTAGCCTGCCCTATGCTTTGCCAGCTTTGGAACTTTTTTCAAGTGTTAGATTTCATATGTAACCCTCCCAAAAAACCCCAGCAGATAGCTTTTTCTCACCAACTGCTCCCACATAGTGCTGTAGTTAGAAATAGGTCTGTTTTGCAGTACTGTCAAACTGCTTTATGTACTGGCTGCAGTAATGAATATAAATATAGCTATTTCTCAAAGGCCTTGGTAGCAACACTTTAAATAATGTGGCGTTTTTGTTTGTGAGTGCGAGTGTCCAACAAACTTGCATAGAATTAAGAAGATCTCAGTCATTACAATGAAATGTGTTGACTGTCCCATTGATAGAGGTGACCACATTCATGGTTTTAGTGTTTTTATTCTGGTGGTGGTTTGGAACTGAACTGAGCTTCCACCCCAGTAATGCTTCATTTCAGGTCATTCATGGTGTCAAAATGGCAGATCACTCTGAGCTCACAGCTTGTCTGGCTTTACTGTCAGTGTGGCTGTACAGATCAGTTTAGACAATAAGTAAGTGGTCACTTGCAGCATGTTTTGGGCTATGTATTTCTTCCAGGATCTTTTAGGAACCCAGTAGCAGAAACATGGGTTGCATCTGACTCTTTTATGTGAGTCACGTTTCTCCTTAATTTTTTTTCTTACTTTTATTTCAGTCCCAAGGCTGTTGGCTTCCCAGATTGCAGCTTCTCAAAGAGGTGGATTTGGGTCATAGTTTCTCTTACTTCACAACTATTGCTATGTAAGAGCAGGGCCATCCTGTGTTGGTCATGTGGGGAAGAATGGCATGATAGCACACATAGGCTTACATGTGCTGAAGGAAGCTGATTTAAGGTAGCAGGATTAGCATTTCAGCAGCAAGCTGCAGTATTTCTGATATTGTTTATACATGCTTTCACTAATGAGAAGTGAGCAGTGAAAAAGGATTACAGAATGTATAGTTGCTGACATTTTCCACTGGGACTTTAGTGGAGGAGGAGGTTTGAGATGCTTGCTGTTGAGATGCCTGCTGTTGGGAGATGTGGGAATCCTGGATTCTGTTCTGGAGGAGTGGTTACATCATTCTGCCATTCTCCTCCTGGCCTGTTTGCCTGACCCCTCCCCATTCCCTGATCATAGTCTTTGGACCACTTCACCCACTCAGATGCTCTTGTGTTCAGTCTCTTTCTTCACTGGGTGTACACAGCTGCCCTAAAATCAGACCTATTTGCTTCTGGGCTGATCAACTTTGGACTCCAAATTGCTTTACTAGTTCTCAGTTTTGATGCCAGACCTTGGTAGATGGCCAGAAGAAAACTGTGGGAAGAGCCTGCTCATCCCCTCTTCATCCCTGGAGTCTTTGGGAAAACTCTTTTCTTCATTCCCCTCAGAGCTGAACAAAAGTGAGTCTATTTTAGGAGTAAATGCAGGTACTGAGGCAGAGGCAGTTGAGAGACTGGGACAGAGTCAGTTCTCCCCTGTGGTAGGTAGAGGGCAGGGCCTCACTGGTCAGGGTGGAGGACACTTGAGCAGGGTTTCTTCTTCTGGTCCTTCAGCCTGGCTCTTGTTCCTCCTGCTGCCCAGGGCAGGACTGAATGCAAGGGGGGAAATGAAGCAAGTGAGAAGAGTGCCAGGCTGTAATTCACTCAGCAGCAAACTGCTTCAGTGCTGTGTAGAGGAGTCAGCAGCAAGGCAGTCTTTCTAAGATTTCAAAACCTTTACCTTCCAACATTTTGGTTTTAAGGACTTCAGCAAGATTAAGTTGGAAAGAATTTAAAGGATGTTTCCCCCTACACCCCCAGCGTCCTTACTGCATGCTGAACTGCTTCTGAACTGCGTCTGCTGAGTTCTTGCTGACATAAAATAATCCAGATTTTTTTTTTTTTTTACAAAATCTTCATTTTGCAAAGGAGCTGCCCATATAGCAGAGCAGGCAACATCAAGTTGCTAGTAATTAATTGGTAGTTGAAATTAAATATAGTTGTGATACCTTTGTGATGGTAAAGGGCTGTTTCTTCCATCAATTACTTTCTCCAGGATGAGATCCAGAGAGATCCAGAGTGAGACAGACAAACTTGGCATGTTTGTTGCCAGACTATCCAACTTCAGAATGTCAACAGTGTGTCCACAATCCTCACTCATGCTGTGTGGCCTTGGGACCTGCAGGAGAGGAGGCACTGGAAGAGTTGTTCCCTGGAAAAATAAATAGCGTGCTGAAGAGGCAAATTCCCTTGCAGTAAACAGTAATCTTGGGGGGGAGTATGTTTAAAACATGGGAAAAAATATTTTCCCCCTTTCTAATTCTTCTGGAGTATTTGGTGGATTCCCTTAACAAGCAGGGCTTTATGCTGCAGGAGCCTTGGAGCGTCACCACACTTAGAAACAGCAGCCTCCTGTAACAAGGATATTAGTGTAGCAACTCTGCAAACAGGAGCTCCTTGTGTTGTAACCTCCTGTGATGTTAGTGGGATTGAGTAAATGATGTCTAAAGCTCCTGTAATACCTGTGAAAGACACTGGCCTAGGCTGAGGAAATGTCATAATTGAATGTCTTCCATTCGGATGAGTCACTTGAGTCATGTTGTGAGAGTTTCCACTTTGAATCTAGCAGACTAGCTGGTTTTGAGAATCCTATAAATGAAAAGGTGGGAGGAGTGGTTCATTTAAGAGTGGGAAAAATTGCAGATCTGTTGCCTTGCTGCAGAAGACAGCACAGATTCTCCTAGATCACTGCAGCCATTCTGCTGCACTAATGGGGATAAAATATTTCTCACTCAGTGCTCTGCGTGCATCATCAGTGATGAGGTTCCAGCAGCTTTCTGGGTTTATTTGACTCTCCCTGCTCTATGCATTGTGTAAACGGATGTATGTGTAGTACTTGTGTTCAGTTACAGTGAGGTAGTAGTAGCTTGGATTTGGTCTGTTTGTTATACCCTCTCAAGTAGTTCATAGAGGTTTTTTAGCTCTAAATGTAGACATGAACTCACTGGGGAAAAGCTGTGCTGGAGCAAATACTAAATTGTGTGTAATGTGCATCTTAAGTGAAATTCTTTAGGCCAGCAAAGTGCTTTGATTCCCACATACTGCTGGTACAAATTTGATGTATTTCCATGTTTCAGAATACTTAGGGAAACCAGAGCATGTCAGAATGCAGCAGAAAGACCCGGCTGCTGTGAGTGCTGTTAGTGTTGTCCTTGTGACACACAGCACTAAGATGTAGCTCCATGCTAACAGTCCATTTTTTTCTCTATTGTGCTACCATGTTGCTTTTCTGAGTCTTTGCCAGACCTGACAACCCCTTACAGCTGCCCACTGGAGAGGAATGTATTTATTTTAGCTAAAAATAACTAGCTGAAAGATGCTGATATGTACACTGAATCCTCTAAATTAGGAATTGCAAGGAATTTCTAAATTAGGAAGTGTTCAAGGTTGAATGAGGCTTTGAGCAACCTGGTCTAGTGGAAGGTGTCCCTGCCCATGGCAGGGAGTTGGAAGGATGTGATCTTGAAGGCCCCTTCCAACCCAAACCATTCTTTGGTTCATTGATAACGATAAGTAGAAAGAAGTGGTTGTGATGTTTAGTAACTTTCTTCCGAGGTGGATGGAGGTGTCTTATCTAATGATCAGAGCTGACATCCTGAGGCGTCTGTATCTACCCAGCATTTATAATCTGGGCTGCTTCTGAAAATTGGAGATTATAAGTGGTGATTTTTGCATCCTGAATTGAATTGCATACAACACATTTGTTCTAGAAGGATTTGTTCTGTGGTAACGCTGCGGAAGGTGACACTGAAGTAAAAAATACAAGGATATCTTGGGTCACCAAAAAAAAAAATGTGGTTGAGGTTTTTTATGATGGTCCAGAAGGATCCTCTAGAAGCTGGTGATGAGGGAATTTTAATTCCCTGGGTTTTCAATGTACTAGATGGAAGGGACTGTTCAGCAGGTTTGATATGTCCTGGTGACTGTCCTGTACAGACCTCTGAGCGGGAGAGCCTCCTGGGGCAGGTCCTGAGCAGTGGGAAGGAAATGGTTGAACACACGCTGCTGAAGGGCATCTTGGGTCCAAATGATGTCAACAGGAAGCATTCAGGCAGAGAGTTTCATGATGGGTTTTTCTCAGGAAAAAGATACTGAGGAGATAAAATAAAGGTCCTGAAATAATTTTTATATATATATATCCATACATTTTTCAAGCTTTTTCAGGGAAGGATTTATAGAAAGGTCTGCATTAAATGATGGGTTTGGAGGTGTTTTTACACAGTTGTTGTTTCCTTGTAGACCTTAGACATAGGTGTGTAGAGGGCCAAAGCACAAAATTCAACTGGGAAGGAACACTTAAAAAATAATCTGAGAGACGGAAGTATTTAGAGGAAGATAAAGGAAGAGTTGATCTGATAATCCATTGAAAAATACAGTTATCTGTAGGTGATGCCCAAAGGTCACCTCCCTGGATGCTATTGCAGGTAACTCGAGGCTGGGCCAGTCCCAGCCACTAGCACAGAAGGGAAAAGGAGGGAGGGTAGCAAGGAAAGACAGATTATCCCATTCGTCAGCCGCCCACTGTGTCTCCGGGGCGGTTTCTTTAATGGCCTAGATAATTATCTGGGAATCATTACTATTAAACTTGCACTGACAGACTGTGATTAAGCTGGAGGGCAGAGCTACAACCTGAAGGTAGAATAAAACATCAGTCAGTGTAAGGATAAATAAAAGCCTGGCAATGGATATTCAGCTGTGTGAAGAGAGAACTACTACTCACTGTACAGCCATCAGAATGAAAAAAAGGCTGTGAGCTATCAGGAATTAAAAGCTGACTGTATCAACAGTGTTGTCTTCTGGGGAGGGGAAGAATAAAGAAAAAGACACACAATTCCAGATTGGTGTTTAAGCAGCAGGGCATCCCAGAAGATCAGTGAAATTAATCCTTCAGCTCTGGGCACTGTTCTTAGAGCCCTAGGAGAAATACTGGATTCAGCTTTTGGGCTCCACGCTTCGGTAAATTTGTGCCAATTGGACTCTGCCCAGAAGGGAGCAATGGGAAAGTGTAGGAAATATGATTTACAGAGAAGGCTTGAATAAACTGGCATTGTTTTGCCTGAAGAGAAGACTAAATGAAGGCATGTATTCTCAACTGCACTAGGGGAAGGGAATAATCCTTATGGCCACGAAAAACAGCGTAAACAGTAATGGGCTTCTATTACATCAAAGAAGGGTGAGGGTACACATTTAGGGAAGTTTTCTCATAGTAAATATTGTGGAGCACCAGAGTAGATGACTTCAGAGGTTTTGCAGGACTTGAGGGCAGATTAGCCAAAGGTGACATTAAATAGAAGTTACAAGTAGTTGATCTTGACTTGGTAGAGAGTACAGATCATTACCAGTTCTGTAAAATTCAAATACTACCACTGCTAGAAAGTACTCAAAACCATTTAAAACTGTGGAAAGAAAACTCTTATATGGCTTGGATCATTTAAAACCTTCCACAAATGTAAAAATAACCCCAAGTCCCTACAGTGAATAACTTTAACTTGTGTACATATATATTGGCAAGATGAAAGAAACTCACTTTAGAGATGGATTTGGATCACTTGAGCAGTGGTGTCTGACAAGGCTGTCCTTGACCCTTGCTGCTTGGTAGGTTAAAATGGTTCTTCTCTGTATCTGGAGCAGAAGTACAGATTCTATGTAATATCTACTGCTTCTTCACCACCTCACAGTACCAAAGTTTGCCTTTAGATTGTAGCTTTACCTTCTTACTTAATTTCATGAGGCAAGAGAAGAGGTGAAAAGGATAAAATATTTTTGCTGTGTCCTTTAAATCTCTGCTGTGCTTCTTTGAGTCCTTCTCCCCTTGCCAGCAGCCCTGGCCATCCTTGTAGAACTTTGTTCTGGGTTTGTCATGGCAAAAATTAACTCACAGGGTGCTCCCTCTGTGGTATTTTGGTCATGCAGTCATAGGTATTGTGGTGGCGTTGCTGTTTGCTCCATTTCCAGGAAGCTTCGTGGGATGACTAAGCGGCTTCCCCTGGAGTGCCTTTATGTTATGGAGAAGAAAGTCGCTGTGGTTCTGTCCTCATTGCACTCCCTCGTAGCCAGGTCACTCCCTAAATGTTTGGCTTGTTCCTGCATTGGTCACAAATAAATGCCTGGAGAAAAGAAAGGAGAGAGCAGGCACATACATAGTGCTGGTTTTGTTTGCTTTGCCAGATCCCAAACGACCATCTCCTTCGGCCCCACCCTGACTCCAGGCTTTCCCTAAACCTTTCAAGCTTTTGTACTGTCTTTTTGAGGCAAGAGGTGCTCACGGATTTGTATGGTCCCGATACAGATCGATACATTGTGCAGCAGAGATCTGTGAGGAGCACCATGGGAGTCTCCACTTCTGATTACTCCCTTTACTTACGGCAAACTGACAGCAGGCTCTGTTAACCTGGGAGCAGTGATGCCCAGGAAAGTGGGTTGAGGAGTGAGATGTGTCCTGCCAAAATGCTTTGCAGAGGGGTGGTTGTAATATGAGGACCTTGAGGTCCTTCTATTGGTGATCTGACGTGGCAGCCGGTGCTCCTCAGTCCAGCTGGCTGGCACTTTGTAGTTAAAGACAACTCAATGTGATACAAAAATGTTACTGCCCTTAAATTGAAGGATCTTGTATATGATTACCTGGAATACACTTCTGAGAGGGTGCCCTGGGATAGTGCTGCTCTCACTCTTTATCTCTGGGTGCTCCTGTCTCAGCCTTCAGAGCAGATCAATAAATCTGAACTAAACAAGGCCCATCTCATCTCCCTTCTATTATTCTTGCACCTAGTGGCTCACCAGTGTGTTGATTAGTGCTGGGTAGTGTTTTTTCTTAAAAGGATGGGAATCTGAACTCTCCCAAGTCCAGATATGTCTGCCTATCTAATGGACATGTAGAATCAATTTTAAAGTTCTTATTAACTGAAGATTCAGAGTTTATTAATTATTAGCATTTCGGTTAAAAGCTGTAGCAGTTGAATTAACAAGTTGTCATTTTGTTTTTCAGCTATGGCAGCCATTCGAAAAAAGCTGGTTATAGTGGGAGATGGTGCCTGTGGAAAGACCTGTCTGCTGATTGTATTTAGCAAAGACCAGTTCCCTGAAGTGTATGTTCCCACCGTCTTTGAAAATTATGTAGCAGATATTGAAGTGGATGGAAAGCAGGTATGTGAACCCTTCTCTAAGAGCCAGAATGAAATGGTGTTTGTTCAGAATCTCTGTTTCTTTAATACATGGTTAGCACACATGCTTATGTTGTAAATATATTTTTAAATATTAAGTATGTTCCTGTGGAAAAAAATACTGGCCTTGCTATAACGTGCTTATATCCAGTGTCTGTTTAACAAGATGCTTCTAACCTTACACAAGCTGAGGTTCTAAAAGCCAGGCAGTCAGTCCGAGTAGAATGTTGCAGCAGGTGGGAGGGGTGGAGCAGTGCAAAGATGCTGAGGGCATGGGGCTACTGGCCTTTGGAACAGAGTCCCTGTTTTGATAGGGACCTGGTATTGTAATTAACAAAGACTAATTCCTGGAGAGTTTTTTTTAATACCCATTCCTGGCAACATGCAGCATCCTTCTGAGAACAAAGGACAGACAGGTTGATCAAGGGGGTTGATTTTTGTAGTGTCCATCAGCATCATCTGTCCTGCTTGTCTGAAGGAACACAATTCTTAGCAGCCAAGCGTAGCCACAGCTCACTGAGCTTCATCTTTAGTTTGTACTTCAGTAAATTAATCATTAAAATATTTCATTTTAGTTTTAAATATTTTGAAAGTCAGTTTTTAATCAGTGGGACCTCTTGAATCCTTTTGTTTACCGGACATGCCAGACACCTGCTCCCAGGGGCAGCTGTAGGTGCTGATTCCTGGGTAGGTTGCCTTCTGCACTTCTGTCAGCTTCCTGGGCGATGTGCAAAATTATCTCTTTCCAGGATACTGCAGAAGCACACAAAGCAGGAACTTTGCACCTTGGAAGCTCAGCTGTTTACAAAACTTGTGTCAGGCAGCCACGCCTGTGTCTGTTTGGGTACTGTAACCACACAGAGCTGACTCTGCCATGGGACTGCAGGTCAAGAATGTGGCAGGTTTTGGTGCTGATGGTGCTCAGTGTCCCTGTTTTGTCCCTGGCTATGACATTGCCTTTGCTCTGGGCTCAGGTACAGCCAGGATATTTTTCAGTCCATTCTAGTTCAGCTGCAGTGACTGATGGATTGAAATTGCTCCCTTTTGATCCTGACTGGAGAAAAAGAGGGTTTTGAGCTAGTTCTAGACTTCATGTTAAATTTGATTTCTTAGTGTTGCAGGGATGGGTTATTTGTGGATTTAGTCATGATAGTTCATGTTTTTTCAGTCTAAAAAGAGCTTTCCTCTCCCATAATGTGAATCAGTAAAAGAAAATTTACTTGTAGACTAATATTAGGACATGTTTTTTCCCCAAGTGACAGGTTCTACAGTTTCTATATTGTATCTTAGACTCTAAGGACTATTGTTTGAAATATGTATGGTATCTATTTCTCTCCCTTGTCACCAAGTCAAACTTCCTCATTCCCTTCTGCCTGAATCTCTGCATCTCTGAATGAGTGAACAAGGAGTCATGCTCTATCAGCTGTTTGCAGCCAGTAGCTGAAGAAAAATAGCATGAGCAGCTTGAGCAGTATCAGCTGATTTTATTTTTGTAACTATAGAGGATATATTTTACCTAAGCTCTTGGTCTTCAGAAAATTTGATTACAAAAGTTCGTAGGAGAGCTGTGCTTAAGCCTCTTCTGTTTGACAGCTGCTTACCTCTGTCTTCCTAGAAAAGCATTACCAGAAATGTCCAGAAGTCATATGAAGACAAAGCCATGATGGTAGGAGATGTGTTTTCTAGGCGTTGATTCCAGTGTCATGTGATGGAACCATCAACAAACATCTCTTCAAAAATATGAACATTTGCCACAGAATTCACATTTGCAACTGCATAGGTGACTCTGAGAGGAGGAGTATTTCTGACTGAAAGACAGATTATTTTTGTATATGTGTGCAACTTAAGGCTTTGTCTCTTCACAATTTGAACAGTTGCATTGCACACACAAGCTCATGTTTGGGTTCCAGTTCTGCCCATGTCTCTTTGTCGGAGCTGCTGTGGACTTTTTTCCTGGGATTTTTGAATGTAAGAGTTTAAAGAAGGAACCCACTCCCTTGTGAAGGAAGAATCATCAGAGAATCTCGAGCAAGAATGTACCTAAAGAGCTTAATTCTAGTTTTCAAAGTTCTTTGTTTTAAATGTTGGCTGTTCTTTCTATAGTTTTAACAATCCTACTGGGGTGTTCTCCCCTATCTCCAGCAAAAGTAGAAATATTGAGAACATTAAGTACTTGGCTTACTTCTTAGTAAACAAGAAGCTTTACACACAAATCAGTTTTGTTAAATTTGTGCACAAGTAAGAACAATCTTGACATTTCTTAGTCACTACAGGTTCTAGCTGTAAACCCAATGAAAATGTGCATAATCCTGAAAAGCATATGTCCACTTTCACTGGAAACAGGTGTTTCTGGGATGCTTGTCAGAGTTTCCCAGCCCTTTGGAGCTGATTCCCTTCAATTCTTCTATCTTGCTTTTCTGCTGGTAGCTTTTATGTCCTTTTAGAGAATTAACAGTGGTCATAGGTAGAAAGAAAAGACTCATAAGCAGCAATAAGTTAATTTTTGGAGTTACAGAATGTAAAATTCTTAATAGCTCTCCTGTCAAAGGAGAACATGTAGTCTCCTTTTGAGTGGTATTGACTGAAATATTTTATTCACTCCTGTTGAGTTCCTGGCTGCTGAATGAGAACTTTGCTGGTGATGTGACTGACTCCTTATCTTCATTTTGCAGGTTGAGTTGGCTTTGTGGGATACAGCAGGACAGGAAGACTACGATCGACTTAGACCTCTTTCTTATCCAGATACTGATGTTATACTTATGTGTTTTTCAATTGATAGTCCTGATAGTTTAGGTAAGTAGATCTCTAACTGAGTCAGAACCACTTCTCTGTATCAATATATTCCCCTTGGAAGTTGCACTGTAGAATATATTTTCCCTTGGGAGCTTTCCTAGTTTCAGAATTGGTGCTGGTTTGAGTGTGTAGTTTTCAGACATTAAGCAATTCTCCAGCAACGCTGAGCATCACGAGAGCTGCAGCAGCACTCTGTGTTTGCCCAGACTGTAAAAATTTTCTTTCCCCTCCTCCCTTCCTGCTCACCAGTATCTGGGTGCCAGGGCCCCAGGAGCAGTGAACTGCTTTTTAGGTGTGCAGCATCTAGAGGCCAGCACACCTGAACACTCCAGGTGCAGGTGCAGAATTCATGGTTTGGCTGTAGTGCAAAAACTGGCTTCAAAATCCTTGTCTAAGTTGTTCTTTCAAGCAAGAAAATATGCCATAATACATAATCGTGAATGTCTCTTCAAAAGCTGAATGGAATTTCATGAAGATAAAAAGGGCATGTGCAGCCTGCAGGTACATCCACTGGTGAATCTCAAATGTCTAAGAGCTTATGAAAGCACGGCCAGATGTTTTAGGCTTTTCAGCACTTCCTGCTATATAGAATTTGTCAAGGTTTTGCTTTCAAAACCCTCAAGTCCTCCTTTCACTAAAAAATAAAGTCATGTAGGGATGTGAGGAGGAGGTTTCTTGTGTATGAGAACAAATTCATTTGCTGCATGTAGGGAGAAATGGCAGATTGGAAATTACTTACCCCAAGCCTTTGTTTCTGTGTATGTGTAATTACTGTGTTGAACATTTCTGCTACAGTAAGGGGAGAGCTGAAACAGGTTGTTTTGTGTTGCTTTATAAGAACAAGTGAAGTTAAAACTTAGGCTTCAGTGTTGTGTCCATCTTTAGCTTCTGGAGATAAGTAAAATGTTTCTCTTGAAGCATAATATTCCATAAGTTTCTACTCCAGAATTC
This sequence comes from Rhipidura dahli, assembly GCA_013399225.1. Taxonomy (NCBI): domain Eukaryota; kingdom Metazoa; phylum Chordata; class Aves; order Passeriformes; family Rhipiduridae; genus Rhipidura; species Rhipidura dahli. The sequence goes on along the minus strand of VXAC01002796.1, from coordinate 65,947 downwards.
TGTATGCTGTTCTTCGAAGTCCCGTATGCTAACCCTTGTCAGGTAGCTGCTGAGAGAAGCCAAGATGTTACATGTCCTTCAGCCTTCAAATTACCATAGACAGGTTTTCCTTTTTTGGTAACACCAGGACAGGTCTATTTAGTTCCTTCTGAAGAGAGAGAAAAGAGCATCAATGTGGGTTATCAAGATATAACAACTCAGGCAGCATGTAAAAGCTTTAAAATAAAACTCTCCCCAGAAGTGGGTTTTTGTACAGTCATGCCTCTATTTATTATTTTTTAGAAAACATCCCAGAGAAGTGGACCCCGGAGGTGAAGCATTTCTGCCCCAACGTGCCTATCATCTTGGTAGGAAACAAGAAGGACCTGAGGAATGATGAGCACACAAGACGAGAGCTGGCCAAAATGAAGCAGGCAAGTTTCTTTCAGAGTCTTACAATAAATGGCAGAAATGTGTGGTGATTGTAGCAGAGCATTAAACAGGCACCCACAGCTGGCTGCCAGTTTCTGTGGGCTGTGTGATCAACACCTACCCGTGGCAGACACCATGGTATCTATTGCCTTTAACTGAGTGGGGGTTCTCATATTTGGAGGTTTAGTTCTAGAAAAAGGCATCCTCAGCCATTACAATGGCTGTATTGGGTTACTTACAGTCAGCTTCTCTCAATGCTGGGGAGATGGATCCCTGACATACAAAGGAATTGATGAGGAGACATCAGTGCACGCACTCCAGAGCTGTTCTTTGTTTGGTGTGTTCAGCATGTCACAGCAAACACTTCTCTTGGTGGGTGTTCCGGGGTAATAACCACAGGTGCTGTTGCTCATTCCTGAGCATATCACCAGGTTTCATTTGCTGCTTGAGCCTGAACCCCCAGCTTGGCTATGGGACTGCAGCTGCTCTGCTCTGTCCCAGAAGTTTTGCACCTGTAGCATAAACACAGGGGTTTTATACAAATACTGAGGCATTGATTTGGGTATTTGTTCATAAGCTTTTTTTGCAATGGTAGCAAAGAATTGCATAAATATTTCATCAGAAATAAGCAGTCACTTGCTCAAGTTTCAAAAAGTCTTGCAGCTTTCAAGCTCAGAGATGTCAAAAAACCAATCATGTCCTCTGGCATTGGAGTTTTAACTAACCAATTCATTACATGTACTTAATCCAGAAATTCCTTTGCATTTGTTGTGAAGCTGGGTGGGAAGGGGAAGATCAGTGAGGGTTTGGGCTGTTCTCACCTGCTGCTTTTGTGCTGTTGCAGGAGCCTGTCAAACCCGAGGAAGGCCGGGATATGGCAAACCGCATTGGTGCATTCGGGTACATGGAGTGTTCGGCAAAGACCAAAGACGGTGTGAGGGAGGTGTTTGAAATGGCCACTAGAGCTGCTTTGCAAGCCCGGCGTGGCAAGAAAAAGTCCGGGTGCCTTCTCTTATAAAGCGTGGCCAGAGGAAGATGGCCAAAGCAGCACCCTGCACTTGAGTAATTTTGAAGTGCTGTTTATTAATCTTAGTGTATGATTACTGGCCTTTTTCATTATCTATAATTTACTTAAGAGATTTAAAAATCGAGTCATCTTGCTACCAGTATTTAGAAGCCAACCATGATTTTTATAACAATCTGCATCAAATTCATCTGTGCACCCAAGGTTAACCTCAACATTCCTCTAACAAACCTTTTCTGCACTCACAGGATATGCCAGGCGCTAATTGAAGACAATTCTCTATCTTCTTTCTTCTCTCTAGAAAGAGAAAAAGTGTGAACACAGAGGATTGGTCTGTAACTACTTTATAACTAACGTCCTATTCTAATTGAGTACAACCGTTACATGGCTGTATGGAATCGAGCGTAGCTTCAGTGCTATCACATTTAGGAAGATCTGATTTTCATGGCTTGGTGTAAAACTTTAGTTTGAAAATGTGATCACTCTGAAATGACCAAGTCCCATTCAGCTAAGGAAAAGTGAGGGTTCTGTGGTTTCATGTTAGTTACCTTTTAGTTACTGTGTAATTAGTGCCAGTTTAAATGTATGTTACCAAAAATAAATCTATTTACCCCAGCTTAGATGTAGTATTTTTTGTATAATTGGATTTCCTAATACTGTTACTTGTAACCTCTGCGTTAAGGTGTTCTGGGTTTTTTAAGAAACTGTATTTGAAAATAAAGTCCGATGGAAAGCAGCTGATCCTCTTCCCCTGTTCATTTGTAAGAGTCTGACCCATTTGAATGATTTGAGTGGTCTGCATACCCAGGAGGAGTTTTTTCCATGACATTCTGTAGGGATGAGTAAAGACAGCCTGCTCACACTCAAAGCTTCTGAACTGTTCAGTTGCCTTAAATTCATTGCTGGACCCAGTTTCAAAACTTTAAAAAAAGAAAAGAAACTTTTTGTGTAAGTTTGGTTACCATGTAGTGATCAGACTCCTAACCTGTGAACTTCTTGCTGTTCTGCAGCCAACTAAACTCTTTCTGTATTTTCATTTTTCCAAGAACTAATAGAATAAAGGCAGTTTTCTAAGCTCCCTGTATCCTGGTGTCTGTATTCCTCACTCTGGGTTTTTGTCCCAGCATCTGACAGCCTGAATCAGAAATAACATTTTTGATAAATCTGAGAGAGAATTCGCTGAGCAGTTGCAAGTGCTTCAATCCTTATTGTAATTTTCCAGCAAGGGATGCCCGTGTGCTGCTCGTGGTGGTTTCCAAACGCTGCAGCAGAGCAGGGGTGCAGTATCTCACCTGGCCCCTGCAGTGAGCAGCAAAGCTTCCCAGGAGCTTTTGATACTCAGACAAGATGAGAGTGCATCAACTGAGTTGGATTTGTCAGTCCTGAGCATGGGACTAGAGGAGCAGGAGGAGGCCCCTGTAGGAGGAAGGGAGGAGCAGATGCAGTGTTGCTGTGGGAGCACATGATGGTTTGCATCGGCGGAGGTTGCACTGGGCAGGCTGTTGGCCATGGCATTCTGTGAGAGATGCCTTCAAGCCCTGCAGCACGGGCTGGGCTCGAGGTGTGAGCCCTGTGCTGCACCCGTGCTGGAGAGTGGGTTGTGCTGCTCCTGGGGAGGAAAGGCCAGGAACAGCAGTGGGCATCACCATGCTCGTGCTGGTATTCACAGCAACTGCTACTGAGCTGAGAGCCTCCATGCTGGGCTGGGCAGGAGGGAGTCCAGTTGCTGATGACAGTCCATGTCTGAGCACCTGGCTGCATCCCATAATGGCCTACAAAATACCCATGTAACTTTTTCTTTTTTTGGACAATTCCTGATTGCTTTTCCTGCAGAAAAGGAGAAACAGACCCAGCCGTAGGAGTGCCCTGTAACTCTGGTCCTTGTCCTTTCTCTTCAGCCACAGACATCCAGAATGAAGTGTCTGACAAGCCCAGTGGTGTCATCTGCCCCACCCTTCCCTCCTTCCTCTCCTGGGTGCTCGTCCTGCCCCTGCAGGGTGACTGGGTTGAACAGAGCAGGAAGTTCTCAGCTGCAGCTGTGGGGCTGCTTGGGAGGATTTTGTTTGCTGGCCTGTTGACAAGTTTAGTTGCTCATTTGCAGTTCCCTTCTTTGAGGGGGCGTTGCAGTTGAGCAAATCGGGGGGTTTTCAGTCTTGCAGGGATGTGAGGTTGCAGTTTGCTATGGCCACAGTTACAGAACAGCTCTTACAGGAGTTCGGAGTCAGGTTGGCTGTTCCTCAAAGCCAGTGGCTGCTGTTCCTCAACCCAGCAGTGACTTGAGCCCAGTTTGACTCTTAAGCTTTTGCTGACCTACACCATCAACTCAGTTCTATCAATCCTCAGCTTTCCTGCCTTTGAGGGCTGGCAGCCTGGCTCTCTCTGGGTTCCTGCCACATCTGTCACCTCTGGAAGCCACATATGCTCTGGATGAAACTGAGTTGAGAGCCACAGATGGCCAGACCTGACCTGGGAAATGAAAGCTCATCACTAATGGAGAGTGATCCAGATAGGCAAGGAGCTGTGGAAGTGGCAGGGGAAAAGTTAGGAGCCAAGTTCCAGCCCCCTGGGCAGGGGAGGGAGTTCAGTACCAGAAGTGGGGACATGATGTAAGCAGGAGACCAGGTGTGGTTTTATGGCCTTTGTGATTACTGGCTGCTGCTGCCATTAAACAGCACGTTTTTGACCTTGTAGAGCAACTGTCACTTGTCACACACCTCAAAAGGGGTCCCCTGAACCCATATAGTCCTCCTGGAGCTTCTGGCACTCCTCTGGATTCTGTGCAGGCTGCACAGGATGTGTCCAGGCACAGGCCATAGCTCTGAGCCATCAAGGAAGCTCACTCTGAGCCCTTAAAACTCGCTCACCAAGGAAGGGACAGCCCTAACCTGTGCTTCTCTGGAAAGGGCAGGGCCCCAGAAGTAAACTGCCCTAGTCAGAGTAATTTCTTGAGACCAGACAGAGGACTGAAGGTGCCAGTCTGAGGTCAAAAGTGGCAGCAGAGATGTGGCCCCACCCTAGAGGTCACCCTGAAGGGAAATTCCTCTTCTTCTGGAACTGTGGCTCGCTGTGCCCAGGGGTGGGTGAGGAGGAGTCTGTGTCGACTGTAACCGTCGATTAATTCAAGAGCAAACATGGATCACGTGTCTCTGCTCATCAGCCGTTTCCAGCTCTGATCTCTCTCAGGACACTTGTCATGGCTCCTGTCATCACTGCTGCAACACACTGCAGGTCCCCAAGGATGCAAGATAATCAGGAAAGTCCCCCAAACTTGCCACAGCGGAACTGGAACTATTCCAGTTCCCAGTCATTGGGGCAGGTGCCAAGAGTGGCTCAAAGCAACCGCCCCAGATCCTGCAGTCACCTGGGCACCCAGACCAGAGAGGCAGCATTATGTGGTGCCTGTTAGTGACAGCTGGCATTTCGTGACAAGTCCCTGCTCCCAAGCATGAAAGAGAGCAGACAGCAAGGGGGGGCCTGAGCGCATGCCCCCACACGGGGGCCCAGGCTGCCTTGGCTGGGGGCCAGGGTTGATAAGCAGCTGTCTGACCTTGGGCTGTTGTGAATGAAGCTCACTTGGCACAGATGCTGGCAGGAGCCTCAGCAGGGGCTCCTGCTTCCCCCTGGGCGTTGCACTGGAGCTGAGGCCCTGGCTCTTTGTTCCTGCCGGGCTGTGCTGCTCTGCAGTCCCTGTTGGTCCAACCCATGGACATAGCCACAAGGCCTGACCCCGACCTGCCTCTTCACAGGGTGCTCTGGGGGAGGGCAGTGGTTGGCAAAGACCGGTGGAGGGACAGCCTGGCCACTTGGTGTGAGTACAAGAAACAGCCTAGTCAATTTAGGGCTGCCTTGAATTTGTGGGGAAAAGAGCAGTCAATACTGCATGATGTAACCCTCCTGAAAACAGACTGAAAGAGTTAGAAATGGAAAAGTCAAGGATGGGGAAAAGCAACCGCTGAAGTTGAAGAAGGAGCCTCCTTCTCCTTATCTAGTGAGGGTATACCAAGCTGTAATCCTGTGTGTAAATTTCACCAGCCTCAAAGAGGTGGAAAAACTATAGGAGTCTGAAGAAGGGAATTTGTTGCCCCTCTTTCTTGTGCCCCTCCCGTTCCTCTTCCTGATGCACAAACTGAGCCATGCTCGGTGGCAGTGGTGTCCTCGGAGGATGCTGCAGCCTTGGTGCCACACTGTGCCACCCCTGGACGCGGGTGGCCGTGTCACTACAAAGGCCGGAACTCCTGGCATCACTGTGTGTTTTACTGCTTTTCCACAGCGTTTCCGAGGATCGGCGATACTTCCCTGTTAGCCGTGGATTTTAAAACCACCCCGCTCTGCGCATCAAAGCCCCCCCGAGCCCTTCAGAGCCGGCCCGGGCCGACTCCCCGCGCCCCGAAACGCCCGGGAGGCGCGGGCGGGCCGGGCGGAGGGCGATGCCCGGGCGGGGCAGCGCTCGGGAGCGGNCTGGCGGGGCTGGCGGAGCTGTCGGCGCGGCTGCTGGGCGCGGCGGAGCCGCTGTCGCTGGGCTCGTTGCGGGGCAAGGTGCTGCTGGTGGTCAATGTGGCGTCGCTCTGAGGCACGACCACGCGCGACTTCCTGCAGCTCAACGAGCTGCAGCAGCGCTACGGTCCCCGCGGGCTCCAGGTCCTCGGCTTCCCCTGCAACCAGTTCGGTCACCAGGTAGGGCGGGCGGCGGGCGCTGGGAGCGGGGCTGGGGAGCGGGGAGGAGCCGCCCACCCCGGCCGGGCTCTCACGGGCCGCGCTCGGGGCGGGTTTGCTTTTGTTTCCTTAGGAAAATGCCACCAACGATGAGATCCTTCCCATGCTCGAATACGTTCGTCCAGGCAACGGGTACAAGCCCAATTTCATGATGTTCGAGAAGTGCGAGGTGAACGGCAAGAACGCGCACCCCCTCTTCACCTTCCTGAAAGAGGCGCTGCCCTTCCCGCACGACGATCCCTCCTCGCTGATGACCAACCCGCAGTACATCATCTGGTCCCCGGTCTGCCGCAACGACATCGCCTGGAACTTCGAGAAGTTCCTCATTGGCTCCGACGGCGTGCCCTTCAAACGCTACAGCCGGAGGTTCGAAACCATCAAGATCCAGGACGACATCGAGTTGCTTCTGCAGAAGGTTCCCTAGAAAGTTCTCTGCCCTTTCCCCATGCTGTGTACCTGTCTGCTTTTCCCGCAGGGAGCTGCTGCTCTGGCAGAAATCCCAATGTCTCGTGCAGGTTTTGCTTATGATGGTGCATCTTCCAAATCCTTGAAGTGTGCTTGATGTTTTCAAAAGTTGCACGGGAATGTTTGGGAAGCTATGCTGGGGCAAGCAGCTGTGAGTCTCAGTAATTTACTGTGATTCTCAATAAAAAAGTGTGTACTTTCTTTAAGGCTGTGGCTTGGTAAATCTGGGTGAGTTGGGTAAAACACGGTGGGTGTGTTACCTGTTTGTCATCCCATGTGGTGCTCACAGGGGCAGGCTTGGAGCGCTGGAGCATGGCCATGCAGTCAGGCTGAACTAAACCAGGGGCATGGGTTCTGCAGGCTGTGAATCAGTACAGTGTCCTGCCCCACGTGTAACAAGCCTGGCAGAGCAGGAGGGCAACAGGAAACAGACAGACCTTGCCCCACTGCTCACTGAACCTCCCTTAAGGCTTCCCTGCAGAGGGAACATGCTGGCACATGGCCAGGGGATGATTTTACACCAGCTGATGAACTCCCAGCGTGGCTACCAGCAACAGGCCACAACAGGCTGGGGCAGGGAGATGAGATCCTGCAGCCTTGGGGGGACCTAGACCAGGAGCAGCACCCACTGTCCCTCCCCTTGTCCCAGAGGCATTGCCCCCTCACTGGCTCTACCCCATTTTGCATCAGTAGTGGCCCAACACAGATCCTCACATGCTTGACCTGTCCTCCATGAGACCTGAAGCACCTTTGTGCATCCCCATCACCTCACAACACAGGGAATCATGTGACAAACCAGTTTATCCCTGTTCCCAGTGCAATACCACCCTGTTCAACTACTTTGCCCACAGAAACTGTGCCTCAGAGTGTCCTTGTTGCCCTTTGGGCACAGGAATTGTATACGACACTCCCAAGTGCACGTGTGCCAGGAAATACTTCCTTTTTCTTTTCACTTCTTCCCTGACAGTTTTTTGACTCCTGCCAACCATGGAGCTGAGAAGTACTTCATGAGAGGTTGCTACAATTGAACCCCATGATCTTAGAGGTCTTTCCCAATCTTAATGATTCTATGACTCAATAATAATTCTGACATACTGTCCCTGCTCAGCAATCCTGGTTTTACAGACTACTGTTCAATAGCTGGAATTACGATTGGTTTCCCATGGGAAATCATGAGCCTGTGCCAAATTTCACCTGCCATCCTTCTGCCCTGTAGCTCAACTACTTCTACAGGAAATTTTTCACTCCTTAAATGGCTCTGTGAGCATATTTTCATTACAAGCTACTCCTCAGAAGGTCTTATAGCACCGAGTATAAACTTGGTGTGGGACTGAGGAGTCCTAACCCAGACTAGAAACTTCGCCTCTCCAAGGGAAGGCATAATGCTTTCAAGCATTAGTGCACTGTTTTCACAATAAAAACACTCAGGATTTGAGGGTTTGGTGGGGCTTTTTTTTCTTGTTTATAGGTTTTTCCTTCACAAATTCACTGTTGCTTTGTTACTGTACCTATGTCCAAGGATCCCTCAAGGTTGAGGAGAGACTGGGTAAATCCTCCAGCCAGCACCACCCGACTTGCTGCTGCTCCTGAGTCATCGAGCTTTGAACTCGGATTGCACAATCCTCACCGGGCTATTTCTTAAATCCCAGCACAGCTTCATAGAAAAAAACAGGGTATTTTCAGCAGCTATTTAAGCTTTGCAGCAGACGATGCATGGTGTAGGGGATTATTTTTTCAGTTAGGTCTACTTCCCTCATTAATGCAGGATGTTGAAATAGGTGGAGAGTACAGGGTATCATGAGCAGCAGGAACTCGGGGCACTGAAAAATCTTTCTCAATATGAGCTGTGGCACTTCCTCATTCCTGACTCACCAAACTTGAGCCGTTTGAGAGGGGCCTCCTTTGTTCACAACACATCTCTAGCTCTGGCCAAGCCCCACAGCTACAGGGAGCAGACCCAAACACCTGCTGCTGTTCCACCCTGCCAAAAAGGGTCTCTGACCGAGCCTGCTGATCAGAAAGGCACCTTGCACTGTGCTTATTCTGTGCCTATGGCCAAGGGATTTATTTACCTTCTGGCTGCTGGGGCCGTGCTAACAGAAAAACAAAGCAACAGCTCCAGAACAGCTCCAGCCATGCCAGAAGCAGTACAGTGACGTGATTCCAGGAAAAAATGAGCCATGCCAGCAGGAAAACGAACAATCCCAGTGTAAGCACACCAGCAGGAACTCTGCAGTGTGGCTGAAAGCTGCACAGCCTTGTTATTCCCCGTCTCGTTTCAGCATTCTCTGGAGTAGCTGGCTGTGGGGTCCAGTGGGCTGCAGCACAGAGGGCACAGTCTGGGGCTCTCTGGCAGTGACAGGGATGGTGGAGCACGGCCCCCTCACAGGATCTCGCCCCCAAACCTTGCCTGGTGTCGTGATGAGAGGAGGTGAACGTTGCAACACAGGGAGCAGCTCTGTGCTGAGGGGACACATGAAGAATCCCAGGTGATTCCTCAGGGATTATACACCAGCCCAGTTCTATTTCTGTAATTTCTGTAATTCCAGAGAGAAACAGATTGACTCAGAGGGAAACCTTAAATAGCACAACTGGTTGCTTCTGTGGCTTGAGGATGTCATCCTTTCAACATGTCCCATCTGTCACATCTACACTCCTGAACTAATTTTTCCTACCTCTGCACTTTAATGGTAAACACTTAATCCCTGTTAGCGTTCCTGCTTTTCCATTCTCTCCATTTTCACACATTCTCTCCTTCCTAGAAAGTGTTTGTCCTGTACTTCTCCCCCCTCCCAGTGATTTATTTCTTTCCCCCCTTTAGCTGCTGATAGTTGATAGCTGCCAACTTCTTAAAATTTTAAACAAGTTCAAATATTTGAAGTTGCCAGGAGTGCTAACTAGTTCCAAGGAGAATTATCCTTCCTGGCCCTATCTCCCTCTCCCAGATTCCCTAGAGTTCTGCCAACCAAACCGTGGACTATCTGCTGAAATCCTGTCTGATGAGATGTCAGATGCTTCTACTCAACAGAAGTGCCATCATCCTGAGTGTGAGACCTTTCTTACTCAGCCCATTCAAGGTTCTTTCAGCTATTTAAATTCCCTTTCTCCTCAGCAGCTTTCAGTCACTGGGTTTGATCATTGTCATCATCAGGCAGGTGGGGAACACCTGCCTCCAGCCCTGTGGTACTTGAGGGGGTTTTGCTTCTGTCAGTGCCACTTTCACACCCATCAGGATGAGCTGGAGATCAGGGCAGGAAGTCAAGGGCTGAAAGTGCTTGAGGAGACAGGAGAACACAGACACCTCTGTCTACAGTGAAACAATGTAATTTCCTTGTACTGAATCAGAAAGGCCTGAATTAAAGCATTTAATTGTTTACCACACTTTCTATGAGGAGTCAGTAATTCGTTAGCAGAGTGAGGTCAGCCACACAAGCACTATCTCAGAATAGCTGACTCATTTTAAAAACACACCCAGCCTTGCCATAATAGGGTGTGTTAGAGCCCGAAGGGGCCCTGCCCTCTGAGAAAAACTGAAGTTACAACACTCAACTCTTACTGGAAGAAGAAAAGGGTCCTTTCAGTGTTAGCTGAATGCGCTTGCCCTGCTGTCAGGAAGATAAAAGGCTTTTCTCATGCTTGTTACCCTGGTTGCTGCGGCAGTGCCAGGCTGGCAGAGCCCCCTTGCCCACAGAACGCTCCCGGCACAGGCAGGCACACCACCCCCCCATCGGCCCTGCCTTTTTCTCACCTAAGGTGCAGGGATTTCTTCGGTGCATCCGCTTAAGGCAGGTTTTTTGAATTCTTCCTCCCCTTCTCAAGGACAGGTTCCCTGAACAGCACAGGACAGGATACTCGAGGGATCAGTGCCCAAATCTCCTTGAGCAGCTCTCTCCCGAGACAATTCCCAAACTCCTGAGCACTCCCCAGTCGGTCACACAGACCCATTTTCCTGTTTATTCCCGTAACAGTTTGAAGTCCAACGCCCTGACCAGTTACTCCACGTGAGAAAATTGAGCGTCTAAAACAGAAACCACAGTCCAACCAAATGGTTCTGCCACCTGTTTTGTCAGACACTGCCCTGGGAGAGAGAAAAATAAAATCTTTATGAAGAACTAAAGGTTTCAGCTTGGGGTCGATTTTCACCGAGCCATAACTCAGGGAAGAGATTCTTGGTGAGAAAGTGAAGTACACCATGTCTGGAGCCTAGAGCAGTGAGCCGGCAGCAACCACCCTGAGCAGGTTTGGGGAAAGGCTGTGCTGGTGCTGCTGCGGAGGCAGAAGGGAGCAGAGTGTTCACAGAAGCGTTTTCATCGGAGGACTTAAAGAGGCCGGCTCAGGAGCCCTCTCGAGCACGAAGCCCCCTCGGGTACAAGGTCCATTCCCGCGGGGGTGAGTCCTCGCGGCCCCCGGGCTCTCCCTGCGGCGCTCCTGAGGACGCTCAGGGGGGCAGCTCCCACACCCCACAGGCGCCCTCACGCTNCTCCGGCCCGGCGAGTCCTGGTGAGCGCACCCGCGCCTCTTCCCCTCCCTCCCCGTCCCCCTCCCCTGTGGGCGGCGGGTCCTGCGTGCCGGGCCGCGCCGCGCCGCCGCTGAGGGGCCGCGCCGGACGGTGCCGTGTGTTGCAGGTACCTGGTGGAGAGTCGGTGGTTCAAACAGTGGAAGAAGTATGTGGGCTTCGACAGCTGGGACATGTTCGGCGCGGGCGATCCCAACCTCTTCCCGGGCCCCGTCGACAACGCGGGCCTGTTCCCGGGGCCCATCGACAACTCGGGCCTATTCGGCGGTGAGTGCTGCGGGCAGCGGGGCCGCTGCTCGGGCTCGGCTGCGGAACTTCCCCGCGCCGCTTTCGCTTTCGAAGCCGAGCGCTGGAGAGGGCACGCGGCCTCACCGCCCTGTGCGCGAGGGGACTGGCCGGGCTCTGCCTGCCCTGGGAGCGCTGGTGTTTCTTGCTGTCCTGGCAGGACGTGTGTGGGTCTGGAGAAGAAAAGGCGCTGTTTGATGCCTTGCTCTCTGCCGTCTGTCTCCCTTTTAGATCCGGAAAGTCAGAGTTTGAAAGAACACCTCATTGATGAGCTGGATTACGTGTTGGTGCCCACCGAAGCCTGGAACAAACTAGTGGCGTGGTATGGCTGCATAGATGGGCAGCAGCCTATTGTGAGGAAAGTAAGTATGGCTAAACATCTTCTCCTTATCCTGGCTTCAGCTTTTGATCTCCATCAAACTGAAGTGGTTGATTTTGCCAGATGTCAGCTAAGGCAGGATTCTCAGCAACTCTTTGGAGATAATAACTTGAGGTCTTTTGCCTCGTCTGAAGGAGCAACTTGCCTGCATTTCAGCTGAAATGCCTGAATGTTCAGGTGTTCTGAGTTAATGGTGTATTTGGGGCAAGAACCCTGAACCTTGTTCTGGTTGTGATTCTTTGGACCACTACAGTGCTTTTATATTGCATGGAATAATTTTTACTTTGTTGACAAGTGTAAGTTGTTAGTCAGACTTGTAGATCTTCCAAGACTGAGTGGGTCTTTTAGTACAGATGGATTAGGGACTTCCTCCAGAGTCTAAGGTGATTCTTGTTTTCTCTCCCAAAATTGTGTGATTCTGAAATCTTTATAAAGAGATGGATATGTAGTTTTGTCCTGTAAGTCATGTTTTTGGTTGACAAATGCAGTCGTATATGCATTCTGAGTATGAAACCTGTTCTGGAGAATGAAATTGGCAAGTTGCTTGTTTGTTTTCTTTTTCTGGAAATGTGCATAGGTAAAAGATTTCTTGTTTTTATTTTAGCCTTAGGTTTTTGCCAAAATTGAGCAGTGCCAGTCTGTGGGGTCCATTAAAAGCCTGATCACTACACCAGGTGTTGATATAATGTTCAGAGTTAACATCACTTATGTTTAAGTAGCACTATGTTCTAAGGGTTACTCCAAGGTGTGCAAGACCTAGGAAAGTGTGTAAGATCAGGAAGAGCTGATCAGTGGCACTGGAATGTTGTCATCCAGTGTGGGCTAGAAATGTTATGTAGTAAGAAATTCTTATGTCTTCAGGACTGGTGAGTGAACCCAGGATCACCAGGTGACCTCAGGTTCACTCAGCTGAGTAGACAGAACTCCCATGGAAGCAAGAAGTAGAGGAGGAGAAAATAATTCCACCATGTAAAGGAGATGTGGTTTTAGAGAATCATGTAACTTCTTGAGGAATTGCAAGTCTGCACTGAGAGGAGAATTGGTACTGTTATGATCAGTGCCTCTCCAAGTGAGGAAGCTTTTCTTCATGAACTGCCTAATTGCTTTCACACAACCTGGCATGTTATTGCACACTCCCTTTTCTGAAAAACTGGAAAGTTGACAAGAGATTTGGAAGCTGTTGGGCAAACACTTGGGCTTAACTGCATGAACCTTCTTTTCTCGGGATACCTGGTGTTGCTTTCAATGCTGTAATAACCAAGGGGGTGGAGCTCAGAGCTTGTGCTGGTTTATAGCCCTAACATGCCAAGTTATTCTGGGTCCAGTTAAGAGTAAATTTTTAAAATTTTGAATTGCTATGAAACTGTCAGTCTCTGTTGTTAACCTGGTAACTGAAGGGAGATTTTATATTTAAGAAGATGCTAAAATATAGCAGAGTAGTAGGTTTGTGGGATGTAACAGCTTCTTAAAAAAATCCAGAGTGGGTCAGTGAGACACAGAAGCTGCAGTGCTGCACCTGAGTAGAACATGGGCAGTATCTGGTTACAGTATTCCCCAGATAGCATTAAAAGTCAAGCACTTAAACTTGTGGTCCTTGAATGCTTTAAGCCTTTTCCTAAAGATGGATTATCTGTAATTCATACATTAAAATATCCATAAAAGTTGGATCTGGGAAGCAATTTTCAGGCATCTTTATAGCTTTAAAATACATTTCTTCCTTCTTTGTGTCTGATGATCAGAGGCAGGTATGGGAGGATTAGATGAGATGTATTTGTTGTTCAGGTTTGTTTTGATAGTCTCAAAACATATTTTTGGGCAGTCATCTATAGAGTCCCTCTGGAAAGTGTGTTAATGTGCTTCCTCAGCAGCTGAGTTATGCTGAGATTGCTGTCCAGTGGCATGACCTGAGTTGTACTTGGGCAGAGAACAAGGAAGCTGGTCAGATGCTGTTTAAAAGACATCTGCAGGTGATTAGAAACTCCATTCCTCCATCCTAATGGACACAATGATCTGATCAGGAACTTCTTGGAAAGAGTTCTTTGATTTGTGAATATGGCTCTTACTTGTTTCTAACTACAGAATACTGGAGAACAGGAAGTCACATTTAGTGACTTTTATTCTGAAAAATAATAGAAAAACTTTTGATTTGGTTTCTTTGTTTTCTTAAAAAGAAGTCTGTTCTGCCTGTCTAGAAGCTGTTTAAACAGGGAGCTTTAATTTCCTTTGTAACACCAAAGTACTGAAGATCTTCCCAAATGTGTTTGTTAATTATTTACCTTTAAAGCACCTGCATATCTAATACAGCCTTCTAAAACCAACAATCCTCAGAAGATGGAAGCATAATTTAGTGGAATTGTCACTAAGTCTAGGTCTTAATTCTTTGTTTCTTTCTAAAGCTGGGTAGTTTTTTCTGTAAAATGTTAGGTGTAGATCATACCAAGTCTGCTGTCACATGAATGGAATGGAATATTTCAGCTGGAAGGAACTTAATCATCTGGTAGAACTGCCCGACCAATTCAGGTCTGACTGAAAGTTAAAGCAAATTAAAGGCATTATCCTAATGCCTCTCAAACACTGTTACTCTTAAAAATTATACCAGCTTTTTCAATGAAATAGGGTCTCAATTTCAGAGGCTTTGTAGTTGCCAAGAACTCTGGAGAGGATTGAGGTGTGGGGTTTTCTTTTTTTTCTTACTCCTCCTGTTACATTGCAGTTATCTCATAACTGGCCTGTGAAATGTGCTTGTCTTTCTGGCATAATGTGTTTTATGATCTGTAGGTGATGAGTGGTGTCCAGTCTTAGGGAAACCTTTTAATAAAAATATGCTGGAAGCTAGTGGCATGGGTAAATGTACCTATTGGAATATTCTCTTAAATGCAAAATTGATTTGAAAAGTACTCTGAAATAAAGCAGTGTCATCAAAACAACTTCAGAGGTACTTTTCCTGTTCTTTAGGAGAGAATAATGAGGCATATGCTGTGTACCATGCAGAATAATAATGCTTTGGTTTGCTCTCTTCTGATAGAAGAGATTTTGCTCCAGTGTTCCAGCCTGGTTTCCTTCTTTATATAAAACTTAGCCAAAGACTAGAGGCAAAAGGTAATTTTTTTTCTAGAATTGTCATCAAATATTTTTCATGAGTAGTTAGCTGACACTGTCAGTTCAACTGTGATGATCTTTCGAACTTTGCACTGTGGAAGGAAAGCACTGGGATTTCCTGTTTTAAAAACCAGACAAAACCCCCCAAACAAGCTGGTGACTGAATCTAGGAGCGAGTCAGTGTTCGGTTTGTGGCTTGACTCTCAGTGCTGCAAAAGGCTCACAGTATTTAGAGCTGTGTGCTTGGGAGGACTGCTCAGTGTTGCAGCTGTGTGATGCTTTGTTCCCTGGGTGCAGGTGGTGGAGTATGGGCTGTTTGTGAAGCACTATAAGGTTGAGGTTTATCTCCTGGAGCTGAAGCTGTGTGAGAGCAGTGATCCCGACAATGTCATCAGCTGCCACTTCAGCAAGGCAGATACTGTTGGTAAGTAGTTCTCTGATAGGTAAAGCTCTGAGGCTGTCTCAAGAGATAATCTGTGCCCTCCAGAACCTCCAGACTGGAGTAAACCTGACTTTTTTCTCTCTTATTGCTATATTTTTCACATGTAAAAATGCTGAATGTCAGCTGTCCTGTATCTGCATCACTAAACTGAAAAAAACATCTTTATGGGCAACTTGACAGTAATAACTGAAAACTTAAACCTGTGTTTTCAAATGATCAGAAGTTAGCCTTTGGGCAGAAAATTCTCAAAAGTGTATTGCATGTTATTGATTTGAGGGCTTGACAGCCTAATACATGACTGAAACCAGAAATTTTTCATTCTTTCAGACTTAATACTAGACAGACTGTATGAACAATTATAACTTCTGTAATATGTTTTCTACTTGAAGGATCTTGAAAGATAAGTGATGTAACTCCTTGCTGAAGGAGTTCAGTGTTTTTTCAAAAATACTCATGTTTTAGGAATTTTGATGTTTTTTTTTTTCTCCGCAACAGCTACCATTGAGAAAGAAATGAGAAAACTATTTAATATCCCAGCTGAGAAGGAAACCAGGCTATGGAACAGGTATATGAGTAACACTTATGAGCAGCTCAGCAAGCTGGATAGCACAGTGCAAGATGCAGGGCTCTATCAGGGTCAGGTAAGGGGCATAACTTTTTCTCTTTTTTTTCTTTTTTTTTGTCTCGTGTAGTGCTTTTGCTGATGTGTACTTTTTTCATTTGCTTTTATGTACTTTGAGCAAACATTGACAATGGGTGTTGCTAATGCTTTTGAAAAATGTGTAACAGGACTTGCAGTTACCTTTATTACCTGCACTCTCTTTCAGGTTGTTTTAATAGAAGTGAAAAATGAAGATGGCACGTGGCCTGGACAGCATTGCCTGACAAAGTAAGCAAGCATGTTCTAAAGGTTTCTGTTATTTTGTGCAGCTTGTTTGCTAGGCTTTAGTGACCACATGTTCTCTGTGAAAGCCTGGTTATCACTGGCTGTTGTGGCGTGCTTTGTTTTGGTTCTTTTCAGGGAGAGAAAATCTCAAATATAAATATTCTTCAGTTCTTCTGCTGCTGGTTTCTTTTCTTAGCAAGAGTCTGTGTTTTAAAGCGTGTTTCAAACAGGTTGTATGAGGATTAAATAGCTTGGGGTTTCTGTAGTGCTTAGGAGACAAAAGTGCTATTTGCATTGAGCTAGCCTGCTTAAAAAGCTACTTCTGCACACTGCACGGTGAAACAAATAATGTCTTTTGCTGTTGTAGAACAGAAAGGATCTTGGAGTGTGTTTCCGAATCTGGTGATAGGGAATGCTCAGAGTTCTGGTAGTTCCCCCTTAAAAAGGGTATAGAAATAGTTGACCAGCACTCCCCGCAACAAGAGACAATTATAAAAGCCTGTAAATATGACACAGATTCTCTCAGTCTTATTTAGAGAAGAGATGGGTAATTGCAGGGCTTAGTGAAATATTGTGTGTATTAAGTGAATGGTGTAGAATGGAAGTTGTTTGCAGTGATAAGGAACTGCTCATATCAAGTCCTACTACAGAAAGTAGAATTTGATGACTTTACCTGTCTGATGGCCTACTCAGTTCCATCCCAGGGGCCATCAGACTTGATATTGATAAAGAAAATGCTTTTCTGTACAATAGTTAGCTTACAGAACTTTTCTGCCAGGTAATCTCATTTGAAATCAAGATACACTTGAAGAATTGATTGGACAGGTCAGTGAAACCTATTTTGAAACACTTTGAGAGATCCCACTGTGTAAATGAATCAGGAGAATGTCCATGGGGTTACAGTGAACTTTCTGTAGGATTATCATGTGGAAAGCAGCTAAACATTGATGTCATGTACCTGGTTGACAGTCAGTATGGGAGAGGCAGCTGTGCAAGACCAGGTCATAACCTTTTGTTTCCACATGAAGCAAAGCTAAAAAGGAGGAGCTGTGTAGCATCCTCAGGGCTTGGAGTTGTCCTCTGTCAGCAGCTAGTCTGATATGTAAAGATTTTGATTTAACCTCTAGTGATACATAAATTAAAGTGATTTTTGGTATGCAGATTAATATTTTTGAATGACACAAAAATATTTACTTACTATAATATGAAAGTTGTGAAATTGTTTGGCTGATAATGGTGGCTAAAACAATTGTGTTAAGTGATACATACAGGATTATCTGTCCTTTTGTACTTTGTCTTGTGCTTTATCCTATCTCAGGCAAACTTTTGCTTCAGTGTTTTATTCCTCAGGTGCAGAAAATACATGGGGAACTTAAATATTTGGAGGTTTTATTCTGGGCTGTATCACTTTAATACTGAAAGCTTGTGAGAGAGGTTTTCCTGAATTTAGAGTTTTGATGACATAAACCAAACAGGATGTAGAGCTCTCTGCTGTTGATAGAGAAATGGTGAGCTCCTGCCTCACTGCCCAAGTGCCAGAAGAGGTTTTGGAAAGCTGGGAGTTCATATCCTTCCTACCTGCAGAGTGTGTGTGCAAATGGGGTAGGTGGGTTCTGTGTCATCAGGATTTTTCACCACCATTTGCTGCTTGTCAGAGGCACTGGCCTCCTACCAGAGGAAATAGCTTTTCCACAGGTTTGGCAGCTGTCCTTGTGTTTCCCCAGCCATCAATCTGGCTGACATTTTACAGGAAAAATGCTCTTAAACTCTGCTACAGTCCTTGGGTGGTATATTCAGCCTATGCTTGACCATTGCTGTTTGTTAGTTTGCTGCTCCCTAAAGAACAAAATACTTTTTTCTTGCAGTAGTTTGAAACTGCTTTTACTTCTAGACAAGGTTTCAGAAGAGAAGATGGATTATACTTATTCTAGGAATTTCAAAATTAGAGGCATACTTTGTTGCTGAAGGGAGGTTATATCAATGACTCTGCAGAATGTAGTACTCTTAAATTGTTACTTACAAGACTCCCAAAATAAAGTCCTGAGCTAGCAGAACTCCATTTCAGCCCTAGCACACTTTTTTTTTAATCTTGGATATCATTTTCTTAGCAAAAGCAAACAAAAAGTTGTGTTAGATCTTTAACACATTTTCCATCAGGTATTGTATTTGAAAACTGGAGTGAAGTTGTATTTTATACCAGGTATCTGCCTGATAGCTATCTGTTTCCCATTGCAATATGCAAGCACTGAAATACCTTTTGGTTCTTTGGAGCTAGACTTTTCCTGCTGTTTGCTCTTCCAGCTCCTCTGTTTACTCATGGCACTGTGTGCTGACACTGTGTGATTTCACAGGACCCCTTCAGCAACTGGGCTAAACATTTTGTGTGCAGGTCTTTATTCCATGACTTTAAAGTGCTTCACTTTGCAGCAGATGCCAGGTGTGCAGAGGAGCCCTGAGGATGTAACATAAATCATGGAGGCTTTTGCATGTAAGAACTTTCTAAATGAGCTTCCATTAGGGCTTCTTCTTTGTCAGTTATATGGAAATCCCAGTTTACTTGGCTCTGACAAAGACTTTTTGTCACAAAATTACTATGTTGTTATTGGTTTTGTAAAGGAGAAGGACTGACTCCGCTCTGTGCTCTGAAGGTGGCCTCAACTGAGTGGAAACACTTCTTCTATTTCTGTCTTCCAACCACTTGAAAGCCTTTTACAATATTTTTCCAAATTGTTCAGCTTAGAAGACTTTTTACTAGACAACTATATGGATTCAGAGTGATCTGATTTTGTCCTCTTTAAGTGTCCAGATTTCTCCTCACTTGCCATTTGTGTGGGTTTTTGACAGGTTTTGTAGCAAAACATAAAGCAGCTGTCTTTACATGCAGATGGAGACCATGTGTTTCAGTATTGTGAAGATGAAGTTGTGTTTCAGGGGTAACCCACTGAGTCGGCCACAACATTTTGGAAGGTTTCAGGTCACAAATTTCAAAGAAGAAATAACTTTATTCTCTTACTTCAAAGCAAGGTCTTGGGGCCTCCATTTCTGAGAGAGCAGAAGTCACATACTGTGAGAAATGGCAGTGGAGGGGGCAGATGCCTTTGACCAGTCAAAATCAGCACCTTCCACAGAAACCCTTTTTGTGGCATTGGGGATAAATATTTGGCATCCAGCTCTTCTGTTCTCATCTCTGTGTGAGAATGAGGCAGTCTTCTTGAGAGCCTGCAGTACTGTGGGGTCATTAACAATCACTTTCCAGGTTTCAGGTGGGAAGCTTTCAGAGAAAAATGTTTTCCTTAGTTGCTCTCTGTGCCCTTCACCTGGAATCAATGGCTGCCTTTGTAAGCATCTTGTGAAATGAGGGGAAGAAGCTGTCCTTAGTATATCCTATCTTCAGTTGTTACACATAGATGAGTAACTTCTAAAATGTAGGAATATGTAGAATTTTTTATCTTCCAAAATGTATTTGATTTCTGTTTTTTTAATCTCCTCACATGGAAAGCTGTTAACCTCTCTTGTTGTTTTGCTACTTACATGAACCTTCCCAATTTTCTAGCAATAATTCACTCAAGAAGCTGGATGACTTTGTAGGTAGAGTTTTCCCCACTCTGTGACTTATGTCTTACTTTTGCTTTCTGGTCTGTTTTTTATCTTCCTTTGTAATTCTTAGCTTTTTTTCTGTGTAGGATGCTGTTGAAGTATTTGGAACTCTTCAGTTGCCATGTGACTCTTGCTGAAACACTCTGTGCTTCTATTTGAAATCTTGAAATCCCTTAGGAGATTGTCCTCCTTTTCCTTTTTCACCAATAGATTTTCTTCATATGATTTTTTGAGTTTTTCTGTTCTCTTTCTCAGAGATCAGAGATCAAGCAGAGATGCTCAGTTTTTGAGTCTAGTGTTTTCTAGATTGCTCCCCTTTGCTTCTAGATAATTCATTACTTCAAACTTTTAAAATGTGTTCTTAATGGATTTACATGCTGATGTTAACCAAATTGTTTTATTCTTCACTCTTGAAACCCACACATTGGAGCATGAGTCTGATACTTATTGTTTAGTCTAGGCTTTCTGTTCTACCATTTAGCTTACTTTGGTGTTCAGGTAATCTTGAAGTTCCACCTCCAACATGTAATGACAGGAGCTTGTGTATTGTCCCAGAAATGGTTATCTCAGTTATTCTGGTAGATCTCCTGCTTTCTAGGATACTTTTTGGTTGTGCTGGCAGGTGGCTTTTTTAGCCTGCTTTGGATTTTGACAGTGTTTGGGGTTTTTTCCAATTTCATCTGGAAGTTCCTGTTTTAACTTGTTTACTTCTGTATTTATTTTACTGCTATTATATTTCCAAACTGTTGAGGCTGTCCAGCTGTTCTGCCTTGTCATGGCCATTATGGCTTGTTCATTGTTGTGTAGTTTTTTCCTCACAGAGGTTTTCCAGCACATTTTTTTAGTACCATCTGAACTATGAATATGCATTTTTAGTTTGTATCATTTGAAAATGATGGCCACATTAAAAAATAATAAATGGACAAGCTGAAACTTGAGGGCCCTGTCCTCTTCTGGCTCTCTGCTCTGCTTTGGGGGCAATAGCCACTGTTGTGTGGCTGTTGGTGCCCTGTATGGTTTTGCTCTTGGTTTTGTGTGTTTATTTGGGCAAAGATGGAGAGATTAGACCAAATCCCAGCCAACTCTTACTACAGAGAAATTAATTAGTGTTAAAATAGTTTATTTAAGCTTATTAATGTAGTACTATCTTGCAGTTTTGCTTTTTTTATGGAGCTGTCTATGACAGGATGCTATTGAATTTTAGTGCCTTGTTGGTTATCTTCTTCCTCATGAATGTTGTGTTTGAATAGATGGCCTGAGTTTCAGCTAGGGAAGGACTGACCTGGTCACTTTTTAATGTAGGTAGAGTGTTTTGTGGTCTTAAGACTTGGGGGTTTTGGCTTGCTTATTTCAAGGTGGTTTACTCATAAAGTGAAAGCTTGCTTCCCTTTCATTCACACTGTCTGAATTGCTACTTATTTCTGTCTGGGACCCAGATTTGCCTTTAAGCAGTAATTGTTGCTCCTACTTCTGATACTTTTTTCCTGATGTTTCTGTTCCAGACAATTTTTTGGAAGTGTGATCAGTAAATTCTGTGTGGGGTAACTAACTGTAGCTCAGCAAGTCCTTGGAGTTTTGTGGGAGTTGGGGCTGGGGATAAAAAAAGTGGTAGCACTGTTTCTACTTCTTTTTCCTTTCTCCCAGATCAAGCACTGCAACTAGCAGAAACTTTACTACCTCTTCAAAATCATCAGCAAGTTCTTATTCCTCAGTGTCTGCCACTTCTGTCATTACTAACGGTGATAGCAGTAACTCCTATGGACTGAACAGCTCCCACCTGGGCAGGGGGTAAGAGCAGGAATGTTCTTTTTGTTTCATCACCCTTCACGTGAGTGATCCCATGCATCCTTGCCTGTATAGAAAAGGAGTATGATGGTGCCCTAGAGGAGTTCTGGTACTCTTGTGTACCTGTTTATCAAACTTTGCTTTTGGAAACCACTGCATTCTGCTGTTCCTTGCTCACTTGCTAAAGTAGTGCACGTTCCAGAGCTTACTAACTGTCAGAGCATTGCCTGTTTTTTGAGGTGACTTGAAGCATGAGGGAGGGGTTTGTATTCTTTTGTCTACCTGCCATTGTGGTAGAAGCCTTTCCAGGTACAGATCATAATTTTCTTATTATTTCTTAAAGTGTATTATATAGACTCTTCCTGCATTAGGGTAGTGTGCAGTGTTCTTACACACAGAGCAACTGAAAGTGTTATGAGCTGTAAATTAATAATAGACTTTGTAAGGATTAATGTTTCCAAAGTTAGCATGTACACTTCATGTTCCTGGTATTCAGCATCAGCCCCTATGAAGCAGCAGAAACAGGTAGCCTGGTTAAAAAAATTTCAGTAAACAGTTTTCTGACTTGTATTTGATGCGACTTTAAAGTAGCATTGAGACTCAACAAACTCGTTGTGGAGTTCACTGTATATTATCTTTTTTTCCAGAGGTTCTGGATTTGTCTGTAACTCTTACAACTGCAGGGACAGTGCTTCCCTGTCACAGCCTGGACTCTGTGGACTCAGTAACCTTGGAAACACCTGCTTCATGAATTCTGCATTACAGGTAAGAATTAGAAAGAGCCCTCATTAGAATTAAGAGATCAGTCTCATTGTGAATTAAAATCAATGAAAAGACTATTGTAATGTAGTTCCATGAGGAGACTACACCTCCAAAAAACGAGACCAAAAAGTCAGTTCGTGTTTAGTTTGGCTTATGTTTAGCACATTAGTACAATAAAACGTACTACAGTATTAGGGACTGAATTTGAAATATGTGGCATCTGAAGTGGCCTAGGGATGTTGTACAAAACAGACGCCGGACTGTCACATAAAGTCCCAGTGCTGTCCTCTGCCAAAAATGGGCTGATGTGGAGGATGTTTTGACTTGTGTGGGCTGCACAAGTGACATGAGCATGCAATTCTGGGCCTGTGTTAAAGATTATTGAAAAATTAAGGGCATGAAAAGCCACAGGAAAGGTTCAGGTTCATTGTGCAAGGTGTTAAGGTTGAAACGGTGATGCAAAGCTAATATATATTTCTTTACTTTTAAACTTAATTTTCTTAGGATTACTTATTTGATTTTAAATAATGCGGAAACTTGTTAGGGGTAGTTTTTTGCTAAGAAGTTCAAACAAAATATGGGACAAATTGTATGAACTTTGATTTAAGGAATGGGCAAACTTCTGGTGTGGTACCAGTGCTGTGAAATTGCTTCAGTCACTGTGATGGCTTTGAAATCTGGAACAGGTCTTAAAATAACTGTAATGCATTATGCATGTGGTATTCAGGACACCACAATAAACTTGGACTGCCCTGCTTTTTGTTCAACGTGACTTTATTTTCAGTTGTGTCATTAAGCAACCTTAAGCCATTTTATGTTTTCTTGGACTCAGCTAAGAGACAACTTTAAAATTTTTTATTGTCAAAGTGATTTAATTCAAACATACTTCAATCTTAATTTATCATGCAGACTAGTTGTGTTAAGGACCAGTTAGTTTCTTTCTTGTATTTACCATTATGCTTTCATTTTCTAGATATCAGTCTTTCAGATGCAGATTTCTGCCTTAATCTTTTTTTTCTTTTTGTTTTTCTAAACATGTTCTTGAGTCTTACCAGTTTTGTTAACTTGGTACATGTCCTGATGTGAAAGTTGGTTTTGTTGTTTTGTTGTCACATGTGTCTATTTTCCTGTGCAGTAAGTTAATTTTCTTAATACTTTTTCAGTGCCTGAGCAATACTCCTCCTCTGACTGACTATTTCCTGGAAGATAAATATGAAGCTGAAATAAATCAGAACAACCCACTGGGGATGAGGGGAGAAATTGCAGAAGCCTATGCAGATCTCATTAAACAGATGTGGTCTGGTAGACAGTCTCATGTGGCTCCACGTATGTTTAAAGTAAGTGAGTCATGTTCCTGTAGCACAACTCTGGGACAGAAGAAACAGTGAAAGCCTAACATATTTTGATGTCGTGAAGGCAGTAAGGACAGAATTGCTCCAGTGTTTCATGTTTTGCATAAATGCTTTTCAGGGTTCAGGGAGGAGCTTGCCAGTGAGTAGTGTCCTTCCTCAGAGTTGGCTACTGCTCTTTAATGGTACTTAGTAAATGACCTGCCAGCCTGAGAGCTGTTTACAGATGAATCAGAATGATCTTTGCTGCAAAACAAGGCATGGTCATATGAATTGCCAGCTGTGAACTTTGGTCAGTGAGAAAGGTGTGCAAGTTCCAAATCCAAATAATTAAATTAAAAAATGAAGAGCAAAATGCATCCCCTTGTCTGTAACTCTGTTGGTGTAGTGTTCTCGTTGCTTCAGTTTAAATAGCTGCTTTCAGCTAAGATACTGAAAGTAGCTGGGGAAATTGTTCTGGCACCTTTCCCTGCATTAGCATCCAGTTCACCATGGCCTGCTGCCAGCAGAAGGTGGTGGGGAGCTGATCTCTGCAAAAGCCACAACCTGAGTGTTTTATATCCACTCTTGCCTTCATGTTTCAGACACAGGTTGGACGATTTGCTCCTCAGTTTTCAGGATACCAGCAACAGGATTCCCAGGAGCTCTTGGCTTTTCTACTAGATGGCTTGCATGAGGATTTGAACAGAGTGAAGAAGAAGCCCTACTTGGAGCTGAAGGATGCCAATGGCAGACCTGATTCGGTACAGTGCCCTTTATTGGAGGATAGGGCTCAGTGCTTCTTCCTGGGGCATTTAGTTGGGTTCTGGGATGCTTCCTGCTCACAGGCTGCACAAACATCCTTCCTACAGAGCAGTGTCACTGGCACAGGAGAACCTTGTCATGCCTTGTGGCACTCCACCTAAATAGAGAAAAGTAATTCTCTTAAGAGGTTTACCTGATAGAGGCCTGGTAAGTTTCTTGTGTTCAGTTTTCTTCCTGACAGGGGATTGTAATTTATCTCCTTTTAGACTTTCTTTGTGAAACATGGTGATCATTTTCCAAGAAGATAAACCTCTTTACTTTTTTCTTGAAAGCTGTAACTGTGGTTGCCTTTCCAAAGCAAGAGGCAGCACTCCATTCCTCCTGGGGAGTACAGCATATCTGGTTGTCCTGAAGAGCAGCATGTGACCCTGTCACTGTCCCCTCAGCTCCATTCATGCTTCTGGCATTGTGTGCACCAAAGAATACCTGATCAAACTCAGCTAAAATTGATAGATTTAATTTGACTGGATGCAAGGCCTTAATTTCACTGAGAAGAAATCCCAGTTTTGTTGGACATACTGGTAGAGCCCCTTCCCTATGAAATTGACCTGTCAGTATCAATTTTCCAAGTTTTCTTTGGTCCTGGTGCTCACTATGCTGTAGAAATCTTTGCAAGAAATAACTTCTAATATATTTTTTAAATATCTTTTTATAGGAGGTGGCAAAAGAAGCATGGGAGAATCACAGGCTGAGGAATGATTCCATCATTGTGGATATTTTTCATGGTCTTTTCAAGTCTACCCTTGTTTGTCCCAAATGCTCCAAAGTTTCTGTGACCTTTGATCCCTTCTGTTACTTAACTCTCCCACTGCCCCTGAGGAGGGATCGTCTCATGGAAGTTACCCTGGTATATGCAGACCCACAGCGCAGACCTGTCCAGGTGAGGCAAGTTGAAGACACAAATTTCTTTAAGTCATCTGAGTTTGTTTAGGTTTTAAAGTTGAGACTGTCAAAGTAATCTAAAGGACATTGATGTCCACCTTTGAGTGAGGTAGTATGGGGTTTTTAGTGAAAAATCTGGCACGTGGAAGCTCGGCTCGTGAAATTAACATCATGGCCAGCTGCAAGTGGCTTCCTATGGTGAGATGACCTGTGTGATGTGCTGCTCCCTGAAAGCAGCAATGTGCTTGCACTGTCATGTTTACCTTGTGTTACCTTGGAAAATATAAAGATGTCACTTACATTGCGTCCTGGGGCACACAGCATCAGCAGCCTGTCAGAGGAGGGGACTGTCCCACTCTGCTCTGCACTGTGGCAGCCTCACCTCAAGTGCTGGGGGCAGTTTAGGTCATCACAATATGAAAAAGACATGACTCTATTAAAGACTGTCCAAAGAGAGCCATGAAGATGGTGCAAGGTCTGGAGGGGAAGCCTTATGATATCACTGGGTTTGTTCTGAGACTGAGGGGAGAGACTTCACTGTGGTCTTCAACATCCTCACAGAGGGAAGCGGATGGGTGGGTACCGACCTGCTCACTGTTGTGACCAGTGACAGGACCAGAGGGAATGGCCTGAAGCTGAGTCAGGGGAGGTTTAGGTTGGATATCAGCAAAAGGCTTTTTACCCAGGGGGTGGTTGGGCACTGGAAATAGACTTCCCAGGGGAGTGGTCACAGCACCAAGCCTGTCAGTTCGAGGAATGTTTGGATAACGCTCTCAGGCACGGTAGGATTCGTGGGGTGTCCTGTGCAGGGCCAGGAGTTAGGCTTGATGATCCTTATGGGTCCCTTCCAACTCAGCATATTCTGTGGTTCTGTGATTCTGAGTGGATAAGGCCTCTGAATTTCAAGCAGAATTGAAAAACGATTCCTCTTGCGGGGGTGGGGGAAAATTATGTTTGCTTTTTCAGCCTCCTCAATTGACGGGTTTTAAATTTGCCCCCCACTTTATTTTCAAATGCACACACACATCCCTAAAGTAGCCTTGTGCTTGCCATGCATCAGAGAAGCTGGGGCACCCAGGCAGAGTGACTGGATGTCCTGATGCAGTTTTGGAGGAACTGATTGTCAGTATTTCCATGTCTGTCAAGACCTTTAGCAGTAATGAAGAGAATGGCTCTAAGATTTTTTTTTCACAGAAAGAAACAGCAATTTTATGTTCTGAGCAAGCTGCTGTGTTTGATGATTATTTTTTTTTCTGGGTTTTACTACTGCTGAGCCTGATCACAGCAGAAGGCCAGCTGTTCATTGCTTTCATTCCCTCCAAATCCCTGCTTTGTAAGGTAAAGCTGAGATCGAAAAGACATTTGAAGTGTGTGGTTATGACTTTAACTTCATCAGAACTCCTATAAATGAAAGATTTAAGAGTTTTAAGATTTTATTTCCGTTTTCTTGCTCTCTGCCTTGCATGGGTTTGTTTTGCCTGGTGTAAGCATAAAGTTGTCTTTGTTTCTAGTACCAGGTTGTGGTGCCAATGATGGGGGCCATCTCGGATCTGTGTGAATCGCTTTCCAAACTCTCTGGTGTTCCTGCAGAAAATGTAAGGATAAATGCAGACAGTAATTTTGATAAATGTTTGTTTTTCTTTAAGAGTTTTGGTGGCTTAGCTTTTATATGGGTGATAAGCTGAACTTAATGGGTTAGTGACAAAACTGTAACAAGTTAAAATGCTGTTCTTTGCTCCTAGAATTAAAAAGATGCATGAAGCAGTCTGGGTTTATTCTGATAGTTCCATTGCAGTAAAGAAGTTTTTAAGAGAAAGGACAGAAAAGTAAAGTACAACTGAAGTTGGGGTATGGTGACAGTTGTGATAGAGGATTGAAATAAACTGTTGCTTGAATTTAGAGGTAGTTTGCCTAAATTTATATAAGCTTTTGCTATAATCATTTTGCAAATATCACTTCTGTCCTAGATGGTGGTGACAGACGTGTATAATCACCGATTCCACAAAATCTTCCAAATGGATGAAGGTTTAAATCATATCATGCCAAAAGATGACATCTTTGTGTGAGTAAACTGGGAAAATGCCACACCTGTGAAGAATACTGTAAAACATTTGCTTTGGTTTCAGGTTCTGAAACCAAATTCCTGTTGCCCCCAAAACCTAAGGCTTCTTGTAGACCTTTTGCATGCTTCAGCAATAGTGCAGCACTGCTCTTACCGGCAGATCAGCACCTGCAGTGTTCAGTAGGTATTTTTCTAACACAGGAGGTTATGGCCCTTGGGTCATAATGAACTTTTAGTTTGGTCTGTATTACGCAGTTCAGAACTTCCTACAAGACATAATTGCATCTGAATTAGAGTCATGCTCTCACTGACATTTTTAGTATTGCTCAAGCTTGTTGTTCTTACATTTTCCAGATCAGCCAAAAGCCTTGGGTTGTTACTAGGGTAGTATGAAGTCTAAGGTGTTGTACTCTGCCTTTCCAAAATCCATCATAGTTGTTAGAGCACCATGACTGGGTGCTTCATAGACTCTTGATTGCTGATAAACACTGTTTGTATCTAAATTGTGGTTGTGAGGGACTTGAGCAAAGCTGAGGATTTGGTTGTGCTTGATGTTCTACATATGTGTGGTGGGTGAGGTATTTCCAGTCACCTATGATACCTGATGAGGTGAGGAGAGCAAAAGTTGTGTTCCTCTGTTGCAGCTGAAATGTGACAACATTCCAGTGCAAGAATATTGTTGCCATGAAATTGTTTGGTATGCGTGAAGACCTGCACTGACTTCTCTGGTGCTGTGTGAACCTTTCACAGGGTGGTTTGCTGTGACATACTGGTGCCCTTTTCGTGCTGTCTGTTGTGACCTTGTTGCTGAGATGTAATGAAGGAGTTATGTAAAAGTTTTTGTCATGTTGTTCTCTTCAATTGTGTGACCAGTTAGGATGCCTGGGAAGGATGTTTGTCTTCTGTGAAATCTGTTTGGGAGGGTGTTGTAGAGTGTTCGTTTGTAAATCTGTCTGTCTCTTCAGCAAGTAAAACATTTTAAAAACAAGAAGCATGATATTACAGTGGTAATTGCAAAAAAAGTCCTGCTTTCATACAGGCATAACATGTTGTAAATCCCTCCACAGAAAACAACTTTGTCTGAATCAGGTCTGCTCTGGGGTGTGGGGGGAGCATTGGTTGAACTGCAGCTCCCAAGCGTATTTTCCTTTGCAATTGCCACTTCCTTTTATGTGCAGGACAACTGTAAATGAGGTGCTGCTGTGAGTCAGTGAGTGAACTGACCTGGGTTAAAAATAGCCTTCCAAGGAAGAGGAGAGGTAGCAGGAGGAAGTTTTGCAAATCCTGTTTTTCCATGTACACCCTCCAAGATCTTTTCAGCACTGAGAGGAAAGAGCAAGCAGCCGTTCACCAGGGCAAGAATTAGGAAAAAGCTGCTCATAGGAAGTCCCTTTAATGGGTAATTCTGCCAGGAAAAAGATATGTAAAGTAATAATATAACTGCAGTTAAAAACCAGCATCCTTTTACTGAAAGGAAGTCTTGTCTCAAAAAAAAAACCAGCAGAGAAACACTTGTTCATAAAGAGGACAGTTTTTTAAAGGCAAATGCATAATAACTTCTATTGTGGACATTCTGCCTGTCTTGTCTGGTTATAAAAAGTCTGCTATTAGGTGTTCTAACATTTAATTAAATCATTCAAGAAATGGTAATAGTAGCGTGAAGGCTCTTGAATTCCATTTTGTTTCCATCTATTATTTTTTTGTCCTGCCGGCTTCAAGACGTGTTTTCCATTAGGGAATGTACTTGTAGTCATGGATGTACATCTCTGCCTTCTGCTTCTTCCAGAAAGGATGATTTTACAGCTAAAGAGGAACTTGTCAAGTGCTGCTCAAGCTGTTGTGTTTCTGGCAGAAGTTATGGACAGTGATGTGGCAGATCAGGTTTCTGCCCTCCTGCAGGTGCTGTGTGGTGTGTGGCTGGGGAATGTGGTATGTGGTGGTTGGTTGTTCAGACTGCTGCTGCCAATAACTTCAGGAGTTTCTGATATCTCAGCAACTTCTTAGATTACAGGCATATATCTTGCTGTTTATTAAAGGGAGAAATAAAAAATATTTTTAAAAATGTAAGTCTTGCAGAACCTTCCACCTGTAAAGAACAAGCTTGTTTCCACTTGAAATGTTGAGAAACATTTTATTTCCCCAAAGTCAGTGAAGAAGAGTTTCTCACTAAAAAGCATATTTTTCTTCCTAAATTAAGGCCAGTTCTTTAGAGAAGTGACAGGAAATGATTTGCTGCTTATGACTTGAAGGATGCTCTGTATGCCTGCATAGTCCATGAAATGCTCAGCTTGGAGAAGGTGCTCCTGTACTGGAGATGGAGCTGTGAGGTGTATCACTGGTTACACTGAGTGATGCATCTCTCTCCTGTTCCTGAAAGAAAACTGTATCAATTAATGGAGGGGAACAGATGCCTTTTATTAGAAAGTACAACAGTGTAGGGCTTTACAGTCACAGTATTTTCACCCAAAATTCACAATTGAAATAAAGAACCTAAAAAAGGTTCAGTAAACCACGCTAACTAAATCAAACATTTATAAATGTGTTCACACTACATTTATACTGGATATTGCCACAAAATAAACTCTTAAGAACACTTTCTAGAGTGTTGGGCTGACTGGATAGCAATTGCTTTTTAAGAAAGGAGGAATTCTTCTGGAAGCTGCTGGCCTACCATGTTTTGAAAACCGAAAGTTTTCCCAAGATTTGTTTGAATCATTTAATGGCCTTGTGTGGTAAGATTAAAACATACCAGCTTCTAGGAAAGTCTAGGAAAACAGAAGTTACAGAATGGATGGGTTTTTTAATAGCTTTACTGATGTTATAAAACAAATAGGGAAGCTGCATCATTTCAGGGTGTTGGGCTCCATGCAGCAAAGCCAAGTGAGAGCTACGCCAGCTGTCAGGTGGGAAAAACAAACTTGAGAGGGAATATCTGATAGTCCTGGCACCTTTTGCAGGGTGTGTTCTTAGGTATAAAATGTTAACCTAGATGTGTTTCAAGTTGACATATGATGCAACTGGGGATAAGACTGAATACCGTTAGTTAATTCTTTTTATTCAAGGACAAGATGTTTCCTACAATCAAAGTGTCTCTTGTATTTAAATGATACTCACTTCATGATGCTTGCTGTCTCATGTACTTGAACTCTTTCCTAATTCATGTTTTATTAATCCTGTCCCTTTTATACACTCAGCATGTGCTCTTATGTCCCAGTAATGTCCAGTGGCGAGACTTCCCCTTGGGAAACTGTAACGTGTACATCTTGCTCCTTGTTTTCAGTAGTTGCAGTTAGATGCTAAGTTTCTTTCACTGGTTAGAAAACAAAGGGAAAACTATCCAAAACAGAGTTAAATCAGTACAGCATATTCAGGAATAGATATTTCTAATGTATATTTCCCCAAAACTTGTGTGCATTCCTCAAACTTGTCTTTTGAAATTACAGATGGCTCCGTGGGTCCTATTGATTTTTGAGGTCTTTTTCTGAAGATTCTGATTTTGTTTCTGAAGATTTCTGATTTTGTTGCCTAGTCTTTGAATTGGGGTGACCTCAGGGCCTGTTCTTTTGTTCTTCCTGATAGCCACACCGAGTGAATTCTGAGAGAAGCTGTGATAAACTGAAGACCGCACCCTTCCGTTCAAATGATTTTTTTAAAGGCGTAACAGTTTCCTCACCTGAAAAGCTCTCCTCCCTTCCACTGGCAAACCAAGGTTGTTTTAGTAGTCATCTGTGGTTGTTTGCTGGACTCTGAGAATCCAAAGAATGAGTGAGTAATGATAGGGCAGTACAAAGCCCCGGGGCTCTGAGTTCATGAGCAGCTGCCATCCAATCGTTCCTTTGTTCCTTGCTCTCGTTTGTCCTCCTCTAAACACCAGAGTCCAGCAGATCTTCCACCTGTGATCACCTTTGTGGCTGTGTCCTGTAACAGAAGTCAGTTGTTTCAGTGGTTCTGAAGCTGTGGGATCTGGTTGTAACTTAAACTGGCAGTTCTTGCCTTCTGTACGTTTCTTAGCATCATCTTAAGCTGTCTCAGGATTGAAAAAATTTAAATATAAATGTCAGACTCTTTCAGTGTTTCTGCAGGTTTGCTTTGCTGAGAGCAGTAGCCAGGCCTGCCTGTGACAACAATATCCCTGTGGTTTCACAGACCTCTGATTTTATTGTATTGTGCACTGGTCAGCTGCCAGCACACAGTTCAAAATTTGAAAACTCTTAACACTGCAGGAGATCTGTGCTCCAGCAGCAGGGCTGTGATTTTAAAAAAAATTAAAGTAAGTTATTTTGCACTGGTGTCTTGCTTTTGACACCGATGTCTGTTAAGTCTCAGCTTGTGATTTGGGCCTCTTGTTGGTTTGTTATTGAGGAGATCATGGATTTCCCTGAAATTCTTGGGTTGGAAATGCCACTAAGCAGGAGCTCTCACCACACATTGCAGCAGGAATAGAGCAGCTGGAATGGGCCTTGGCTTTTCTGAGCATTTGCTTGCCAGAGGGACATGGTCTGCAGAGTCAGATATTGTAGTCCAGAGTGTGCTGTGGAGATTGGGGAAGTGTGCAGTATGTGGGATGTATTGTACCTTTTATGGGTTAATTCAGTGATGGAAAAAACTGGAGGTTTTCCTGTTTTCACATAGGATTATGAGGGAAGACACATTCAGCCTTCTGGTTTTTGCAGGGCATCTTGGACATCTTGAGATGTGTATTGTGAATTTTAATGTGCCACTGAAGTGGTGGGGAATGCTGAATCTGGGGGAGCGAGGAAGGGGGCAATAATTGGACTCCATTTGGAACTTAAGCTGAATGGATTGCAATATGGAAAACAAAGATGTGTCCTGAATGTCTAAGATACATTTTCCCTCTGAGCTGCTCAGTTTCTAGTTCATTAGTTCTGGTGTATTATCTGACATGTTGTGTTCTCTGATAGTAAAACATCAAAAAGAAGAAATGCAAATACCATTTGGCTTCTTGATACTTAGGTGACTTTAAGTAACTTTGAAATGCATCCCAAAATGAACCTGGTACCTTTTACACAAGAGGACAAAACTGTACATTTTCTTCTCCAAGTCAGCTGAAAGGGAAGGAGAATTGGGGAATTCTCCAAGCCTGTTCTTTCACGAGGCTCTGCACGTATCTCTTTCTCAGCTTGACAGGCTTGAAACTGTCAGGTAGTCCTGGTGCAAGTTGTTTTAATATTTAACATCAGAAGTGGAGGGTGTTGGTAGAAGCCTTGAAACAAGATCACTGACCTGGCATGTAGGGGCAGTGCAGCCAGAGAATGGTGGGAGTATCCCACTTTCTCACAGTGTTGGAAATTATTCTCTCCAAGCATGTTGTTCTGTGGAAGGCCAGGAAGGTCTGTGGCAAATGATCAGAAATCACTGCTGTAAAGGTGGTCTGCAAATCAATTTGGTGACAGTAGTTCAGTGTTTGTGCTGAATGCTCTCATTGCCCAGGCTAAGCAGAGCACAGCATTCAGCACACAACCCAAACACTTGCTATTTCTTTTCCTCAGGTTCTGGGAAGCCCAGCCCCACTAGGACCTCCGGCTCCTGCTCCACTGTAACCCCCACACATGCACCATGCTGGTGATATCCCATCACCAGGGATCCTGCTGGAGCTTGGAGCCGGCCTACAAGGGCTCAGGTAAGTGCCACATGAAAACAAACTCCACAGCCCATTTTGAAGGTATTGCTCTTAGTATTTCTTCTTAGTTCTTAGGAACTAAGAAGAAAAACGTTCTGATGGATAAATTAGATACCCCTGTTCTCTTAGCCTGGCTAATGGGGCATATTACATAACATGTACTTTTTATGTTGATAAAAGTTTCACAAATTGATTTGCAGGTCACCTTTAACCTATAAAAGTGTGCATATTTGAATAGGTTTTATTCAGTTTGTCATACATGCCATGTTTTCTGCCTACTCTTACAACATGCTGTGTGTTACATTTAGATGAGTTCATGGTCTTGAAAAAACATCTCTGGCTGCAGAGATGTCAGGTTTGTTAATGTGACTGAGGCTACAGCAATTACTGAACTGAGTTAATGAGGTCAGCAGACCAGCAGGTCTAGTAGTTTTATACGAAACATTTGTGATGTGCGAGATCTTACAGCAGACTGATCTGTGAGGTTTGTTCACACTTGCTAAAATTAGGGTTTTCTTGTTTGGAATGCATCCTTTCCAAAATGAACTTGTGTTTATGTAAGCCTTGTATAAACTTCCTGTGTGAATTCCCTCATCGTTTTTAATCATGTTCCTCTCCAAGACTGGCAAAATCCTTTGACCAGGTTCTACAGGGCAGAAGAAAGTTGCATTTGCAGTCTCTTACCTCTTGGTTTACATTTTTGAGTGTGTTCTGGTATTGAGAAAAAAAGTAAACAGATTAGGAGCATCTCCACTTCCTAGAAGAGATCAGAATATGTGCAGCAGTTTCTCCCAGGTTTTTTCCAGTCCTGTGTTTATTCTCATTGTCAATTCTGACCCTGTTGTGGTTTCTCAGCAGCATCTCTGGATTGGTGTGCAGCAGTAACCCCTTTCAGGCAGATCTGTTTGGCAGCTTCTGCAGTGGCATTTTTTCCTGTCCTTCTCCGTTCTCTGTCAAAGTAGACTTCTTGGTTGTTGCTGGAGATTGACTTGTGTTCCACATAGTGTTTTGCAG
The DNA here is from genome assembly GCA_013399225.1 of Rhipidura dahli. Taxonomy (NCBI): domain Eukaryota; kingdom Metazoa; phylum Chordata; class Aves; order Passeriformes; family Rhipiduridae; genus Rhipidura; species Rhipidura dahli. Next base: position 31,831 of record VXAC01002796.1, on the reverse strand, counting down.
CTGGAGTTAATATCGTAGATCCCTGCACTTGTGGGGGAATGTTTCAGTAATATACAGCTGGTATCTTAACCTGGTGTTTAGCTCAGAGTATTTTTTGCTTTCCGTGTCCTTCAGTGTAGCTCTGGTCCTTCATAGCTTTCCATCCTTCTGTGCTTAACTTCACTGTGCAGTGGAACTAAAGTTACTTCATTGCTCACTGCCTCCTTTCTGAATTGAAATTGCAGACCTGAACCTTCATAATGCTGATAAGGACTGGTCAACTCCTACCCTATTGCTTAGCAGTTTTCAGACACTTTTCTGAGTAGCCACGAATTATAAAGGCAGTCAGCCAGTATCTAGCAGTGTGGTAGCAGCTGAGCTCATGTTTCTGACTTCTAAAACTGTGTTGTGTAGTCTGGAGTAGCATCATCTTCATGTTCTATTATTTCAGTTAAGTTGTAACATGCAGAATTATGGGGTGTCATCCAGCAATTCCCAGTATCAGCTCTACAGCCTTCATTACACTGTACATAAAATACTTTGGGTTTGGTTCTTTTTTTCAAGGGATAGCTGTTGCTCAGGAGATCATAGACGTGACACATCTTGATTCTGATATGTCTGCTTTTAGTACCAGCATATAAAAGGTGTTCTGAGGTGGGTGGGTAGAGGGGCAGTCGAGTAACCAGATGTGTTGTGGTGAGAAGTGTGTGAGATGCTCTCTGCAGAGTGTTCTGGGGTGCTGCATGCTGGCTGTTTGTGATGGATGACCCCTGCCTGTGGGAATAGCCCCATCTGTTCCTTCTCATGGGCTGGGCTTCATTAAGGTGCACGAGGGTGGAGTGTAAATGGGGCTTCATTAATTACTGCTTGCAGAGCACAGTGTAGGTGGTGTGAGAGGAGTCACAGAAGAGTCATGCACTGATCTGTGTTACAGGAGTCCAATTTAAGGGTCTCACAGGACCTGGCATTAATCACAGATTATATTCTGGGACTGAGAATGGCCTTTGGTGGTTTAAACAGTACTAAATGAAATAATTCACCTCCTTGTTGTGCTGTTTCTCAGGAAACTTTAGGAGGTGTGAACTGTATGCAGTGCTGGTGTCCAGCTGAGTAGCAGTGACAACCTAGAAAACCTCAACAGCAGCTGCTGTTGGAGTCTCTTATGCTTACTCTGAGCTCTTCTGTTCTTGGTAGGCTGGGACTCTCTGGAAGGGTGTTTTCCTTCATGTACTTTACTGACTCAGTGCAAGCCCCAATCTGGGATCCTTTTTTATTTTAGTAGGATGAAGTAGAATGATAGCTTTGAAATTTGTTCTCCTTCCTGCTCTGAATACAGGAATAAAAAATGTTTCTCGGCTCTTGAGACAAGGGAAGTGGCTTGTCTAATGTCAGAGAATTGTTAAGAGTTTGTTGCATTCAGATATGTGGTTGTGGTGTTGGTCATTGTGTGTAGTGGCATCTTCCATGAAATCTTTCTTTCAATTTTAAGATAAATCTCGGACAGGTGACTCACCAAATTAAAGAGCAGTGTGACTTGGCATTCCTGAAAATGAATCTTTTGTAATGAATAGGCCTGAAGCAAACAGTGTGATAGTGTTGGATCCTGTGGTTTCTTTTGCCTCTGACAGCTGCAAATACCTCATTTGCTGTTTCACCCAGGGCACAACTGCGTCACAGTCTCCTCACTGTTCTCTTAGGCTGTTTGTTGTCTTCCAGAATTTTTCTTGTTTGTTTACTGTCCTTGGATTTTTCTGTGAAGCAGATGTTTCCAGACTCTTGGTTTTATGAAACATTAGCTGCTCAGTGATGTGACCTCAGGCCTTAAAACTGTTTGAGAGGCTGGGAGAATGCAAGGTATCAAGAGGATTTCTTTCTCTGGGGGGAACAAACACTGTCAGAGGAATTTTGAAGTACATTTAGTATTTTTTCACTGGTTGAAGCACTGTGTGGTTGTCAGGGTAGTGTCTTGGGAGGTGATTGATGATAGGGGTTTGAATTAGGAATTAAGTCAGAGGGAAGGTAGCAGTTGAGTCCATTGCAGGTGTGTCCTGTGCCACTGTGAGCCATGGGGAGTGTTCAAGAAACTGCTCTGTAGCATGAGGACAGCACAACCCTCTGGTACTGTTGGAGAGACTTGCTGGACTGAGTTCACATTGGTCCTGCCTGTGCTGTGGTTCCTGGCAGTGGAAATAACCCATTGAAATAGCTGTCTTTCAAACAGGTATGAAGTTTGCAAGCCAAGTGAGGATGGTTCAGAGTATGTTACTCTCTCCATTTACTTTCGGGAAAAGACAATGAGGCAATCCAGCAATACTTCAGGGACTGTGCTCTTTGGGCAGCCACTGTTAATATCTGTGCCCAAACACAAGCTCACTGTGGATCACCTGTACAGTGTGGTTTTGGAGCAGATCAGGTAAGTCATGGCTGTATGTTTGAATCCTATGCCAAGCTCTAGAGGTCGCTTATTCAATTACACTGTAATAGGATTACTGAATCCTTGTTAACAGGGAGAATTTTCCTTGATTTGTGTGGGATGTATAAACCAGGATTTGCATTGCTTTAGTGTCTGGAGGCCCCAGGGACTTTTCAAGGTCCTGGTTTTTTGGGCTTTGTAACAGATATTTCTGGCTCAGCCTTGCAAAAGGAGTCAGGAGCAGAACTGTTCAGGGTTCTTCACAGATGGGGCCACCTTAACTTACTTTAGCCTTTTCAGTATACAGCCAGTGAAACATGGAACAAGCAGTGAGAGCAGATAATTAGGGAATTGTTGTTTCACTCATTCTGAGGGCTCTTGGTGCTATCATGTAAATGGTGCTGTACAGGGTGGGTTCTTGTTTGTTGGAGGGGATTGGGCAGTGAGAGCTGATGACAGAGGGGGGTGCTGCTGTTCTGATGCACAGCTGCAGTATCGTTGTGTGATAAATGTATCCCTTCTCTTCAGCCGCTATGTGAAACTCCCTCTGGCAGAAGAATACTCCCCACCCTGCCCAGACAGAGGAACTTGCAATGGCTCCAATGGTGTGGTTGAAGGTAAAGCCCTTTCAGAACTTGCTGGAAGCTTTTCAGCACTTTATGCTTTCTAACAGCATTTGGTTTGTGCTGTGTGTATTTGGCTTGGTTGTTTCTCCCCTGTAATTTGCCCACTCCTGTGCTGGACATCTGTGTGGTACAGGGAGAATCTTGTAGGCCATTTCCTTCCTAGGGCGATCAGATGTGTTTAAGCAGCAGCTGGAGAACAAGGTGTGGTGTGCTTTCATCCTGACCAGTGTTAGGGAACTTAGTTGCTTATTTGAGGTGTTCAGGTGCCTTACTCCAGAGGCAGCCCTTCCTGATAGGCCCTTTGGTGATGAAAACTGGCCTGTTGGGTCACAAAGACATTGTGGAGAAATTTTTCTATTGGAGGACATAGAATCACAGTCTCATTCCTAGGCTAGATGCTCACTAGGAAGCTTTTAATGTTGATGGCAAACGTGTTTTTCCCTTTCCTGTTTAAAATGATTTCACTTGTGTAGCCCTGAGGGTAATAGCTGGAATAAGTTAAATGGGGGAAAAAACTGCCCATTTTCCCCTAAGAATGGAAATAACTTTCCTGGCAGCTTACATATTCCTTTCTGTGAAGATACCCAGCTGCAGTCTTGCTGATTCTCTCTTGGGGATGCTTCTTAGGGTGTGCTGTCAGAAGGCGTCTTTGTTAACCTACTGCCAACTGACTGGCATGTGCTAAAGGGAAAAATACAACTTCAGATGGAGTGGTTAGCAAGCAGAGGTTTCTTTTTCTGTGTGCCTTTTCATTGCTTTCCACATAACTGGTGTGTGTTGTACAGGCTGGTGCAAACAGCTGTCCATGGGAGGCATCAGCTGAAACTTTCACTGAAACCCTGTAATACTGTCCCTGTTGGAAATTTTTTTCCAGGTGACATTGAAGAGATGGAGCATCAGGATGGTGGAGAGGAAGGCAAGGAAAAGCTGGCAGAAGGTGATCCCTGCCACTCTGAGGGTTGTATGCAAGTGGAGTCAGCAAGAGACCTGCAGCCTTGCAAGAAACAGCATTTCACTTTTAGCCTTGTGAATTCCTCTGGGACTTCAGAGATAAACTCCATTGTTGAAGGAAAAATCTTAAAACTAAATGGTAATTACTTTCTTACTGTTTTTTTTTCTTCCTTCTTTTTACACCTGTGCAATAAATGTTTCTTCTTTCTTGTAGCTTTTGCTACAGTTGCTATTGACTGGGATTCTGAGACACGGAGGCTGCTTTATGATGAGCAGGAGGCACAGGTTGTTATGCTCTTTTCATAAGTAATCTGTGTTTAAACTTGCATGATACTTAAAAGGTGACAGTAAACAATGTTCTGCTGGGTCATCTTTGTAACAGAATAAGCTGTTTTTACTGTCTTGATAAAAGCTCTAAACACAAGTGAGGACATATATTTTCTCTTATAGACTATTTAGCACGAGAAGGGAGTGGCTGGAAGCTGGAGATGATTGGGTGAGGAAGGAGGTGCAGAAATAGGCAGTGTGGGGAAAGTGAGCATGTAATTTCTTGATGTCAGGGATTACAGAGTACATGGAATTGAATAAAGCACCCATCTCTTTCACTAGGCATTTGAAAAACAAGGAAGCATGCTACAACCACAGAAGAAGAAGGCTGTAGTAGCCCTCAGGGACTGCATAGAGCTCTTCACTACTATGGAAACACTTGGTGAACATGACCCGTGGTGAGAACCTCTGCCTGCCTGCCTTATTTACCATAAAAAGCCATAAGTGTTTGAATTTACATGATTTGTAATGGGATTCTTATACTTTCCCAGGTTTGTCCTTCTGTCCTCATCTTTGAGAAGTCTTATCAGATCTGTATTAAGGCATTGACTCAATAGGCTATGGACATGGGTTAATAAAAAGTATTTGCTTCCTGCCTGTAGTTAAGGAAAAAAGTGTCAGTGGGAATGTAGTTTCCAATAATCAGGCTATTTTTAAAAGTTAATTTTTGTACAAGGTGCAGTTAACATACTTGCCATAGGACATTTTGACTATAAAGTGAAAATAAGTTGGAGTTTGGAATTCCCTGAGGCAGTGTGCTCACCTGCATATTCCACAGGCAATGTGCCTTCTGTAAGGCAGGGACTGTGCTTGTGCTAGTGAGACGTCTTTATTGGAAGGGCTGGAAGCTTTTCTTTTAATGCAGTCATTAATTTCCTTGCTTGTTGCTCCTTCCTTAGGTACTGCCCTAACTGTAAGAAACATCAACAGGCCACGAAGAAGTTTGACTTGTGGTCTTTGCCCAGGATTTTGGTGGTACATTTAAAACGCTTCTCCTACAGCAGATACTGGAGGGATAAACTTGACACTCTTGTGGAATTCCCCATCAGGTAGGATTCTTCCCTCAAGCTAGAAAGAACTTGAAGAACTTGGTCAAGAAACATGTACTTCTGATGTGTTTGTTGGGTGGGCTTGCTGTTAAAGCTGTAACTGGAACAGGTCTTTTCTGGGTTTGAACTGGACAGCTGGCATGAGTTGAGAGGGTTAGTTTCTTGAGGGGTGGTTTTTGTTAATACTGTTCTGTTTTGTGCATGTCAAAGAGGATTAGTTACTAGCAGGTACTGTTTCTTCTAAAATTCGGTTAAACCCATGTGATTCAACCAAGAGAACTTCTGTAGCAATTTCAGGAAATTTTTTGGGCAGAGCTGCACTTGTAGTACTGAGTAGTGCACCAGTACAAGATGAAAGTCTGCCTTGTTCCTCTGCTTCTCCTTGCCAGCATCCTGCTGTGGGATGAAGCATATCTCTTACTGTTCTATCTCAGTCTTGATGCCTACACAGGGACACTCCAAGCTGTGTTTTATTCAACACCTCCCTCTAAACCTTCTGGCAGTGCTTGGTGTGTTTGTCAGGACCTGCCCTGTGTGGGAGGGGTAACACTTCACACTAACAACACCCAGGCCCTGAGCAGCAGAGCAGCACTGGTGCCATGCTTCAGTTCCTAAAAAGTGATGGTTATGGGTGTACTGATACATTTGTGTTTCCTTCCAGGGGTTTGAACATGTCCGAGTTTGTCTGTGACCCAAGAGCAGGCTCATATGTGTATGACCTCATTGCAGTTTCCAATCACTATGGAGCCATGGGAGTGGGCCACTGTGAGTAACTGCTGCTGTGTCCTTTGTGTGCAAGGAAACGTGGCACAGGGGTCATGGGAGGGCTCTGCATTGGGACACCTGCAATAGCCCTCACCAAAGGTATCTAGTCCAAAACTTACCTGTGTTCTGTGTGAGGGCAAGTATCATATTGGGATCCTGTTGGGATATGGAGGCAGATAGGCAGCACTTTGGCCTGAGGTCTGACTGATGCCTGGGGGACCCTGGCTAACAGTCATTAGTTTTTGTGATGTTGTCCCCAGTTTATGAGTGGAGTCAGGATTTTTTCAGTGCTGAACTGGAAATCGAGACACTGGCTGACAGTAGAATGTCTCCACCTTTGCACTGATAAGGACTGACATAGGGAAAATGTCATTCCATCAGGGGGAAAATACCCACTTATATTCAAGTTTGATGCATGATGAGTCACTGGTTTTGCTGCAGCATAGATGAAAAGTGTCTGTAGGTGAGTTCCCTGTATCAGGTGTCCGTGCAGATCCATGCTGTAGGTGACACTTGTAAAACCACCCAAAAGCAATTAACCATGACAGGATGATGAACTCCTGTAGCTGAAGGGGATCATGTTCTGAAGTTGGAGATCAGAGTCACAGAACTCTTGGCTTGAACAGATGTTGAGGGACTTAAAACTTCCTTCTTGAGTGAGGATTCTTGCAAGCGCTAGATCAGATCCCTCAGCAGCAGCAAACTTCTCCTTCAAGTGAAAATGCAGAGTCTTAAACTGTGTGTGTTTGGGAAAGCTCTGACTCAAGGCCAGTGAACAAAGCCTATTACTGTTTTTCCCTAAGTTTCTTTTCCACCTATCTCAGCTGTCAGGGATAAGCCTGGCACGTGGAACCTGGTCCTAGACTAGCTGGGCCAGCTGGCATGTTGAAGATGTTCATGCTGGTTAACTAGGCTTGGGATAGGTAATGCCAAAGCTGGCTCCTGGCCTCCCATGCACACGTGGTTGGAGTCTTGAGTGTGTCCTAGGTGTGCATTCCCTGCTGGCCTTCCCTGGAATGCTGAGCTGCAGTTTCTGCCCCGACAGACACTGCCTACGCAAAGAACAAGGTGAACGACAAGTGGTACTACTTTGATGACAGCAGCGTCTCGGTGGCTTCAGAAGACCAAATAGTGGTGAGTATTTGGCTTGAGGCTGTTCCAGGTCTGTGCTAAAAGTGTGGTTCCCTGCTTTGGGCATGGCATTCCAGCCAAGCTGTGTGGGTGGTTTCAGATGGGTTTTCTTTTTGTTCGGTAGACAAAAGCTGCGTATGTGCTGTTCTATCAGCGCCGAAACAGCGAGGAACATTCTGCCCCCTCTGCTCCCCAGGAAGAGTGTGATGGCATGGACACCAACTAAGCACCACCTCCAGCACTTGGCCACCATGGTAGTGGTTGCTCTTGTAAAGCAATGCCTGAGGCGCCTGAAAACTTTTCTTCCTTCTGTAGGGGTCAAGCAGAAAATCAAGCACTGCAAGGTTCAGTGCTGGGGGTTGCAGAATAGCACTGAAGAGCCAGGACTAGGTGCTGACACTTGGGTATTTAGAGGCCAAAAATAATATATATTGGAGCTTCAATAAAGTTCTTTTTAAAATCTGGCTGAGCTGTGTGGCTAGAGGCAGGGGTTGGGGCTGTGGTTCTTGGGCTGAGGGTTGTTAGCTGTGGGTGGGAGAGGACAGCCTGAGCTGGAGGCCAGGCTCAGCTGAGCCTTGCAGGGGCCCATGGAGGAGAGTGGTGGGTACGATTCTGTGAATCGGCATTGGGGCTTCCTGCCAACTCTCTGGTGTTGTTGCTCTTGGGCCCTGCCTGTGTCAGGGAGGCCTCCTGCACCCTTTCTAAAGCTCAGTTCAAATCTTTGTACATCTGATCTGTTGCAGTCTCTGCCACTGTATCCTTGGTCCCCCTGGCAAAGCAACAAAAGTTTCTCTTGCTTGCATCCTTTCACTGATGCATTTTGAGGCTCTCCTGGGAAGTTTTGACTCAGCATTTTTGGTGATCTTGGCCAGAAGTGAATTATACCTACCTATGGTGTGGCATGTGTGCAGCCTGATCCCCATGGAGATGCAGGATACAGCTGCTCTGGCTCTTGTTCTTCTGCAGAGAAAATAACATCCATAACACCAATGATTTCTTGTCCTTTCCATCTCCTACACCCCTCACTTCCAGGCTGCTCTGTAAGCACTTTTCTGCTGCCAGCATTTCTCCTATGGTTTGTGCAGTGACAGCATTTTTATCCTTTTTTTGCTCATTCGTGTCTCCAGCCAAGCTCAGCACTGTGTCCCCAGAACTGTCACCTGTAATGGTGACAGCTCCCTGCAATGGATTGTTTGAGCTTTCAACCTTTTCTCTTGCCACTTTGGTTTTTTTGGACTGCTCTTTCAGCCCCTCTCCACTCTTGAGTGCTGCCTTTCATATCCTCACCTGATCACCCTCTGTGGGGCTGCAGGTGTGATAGTCCTCTCCCAGGTTCTCCCAGGCTGTTCAATGGTTCTGCTCCATCCTTTCGGCACAACTGGCAAATGCTCTTCCCTCTGTCCTCCTTTACTGTCTGTGCTGCTTTTAGGACTCAACTCCAGCTTTCTTCTTGAAAAGAGACTCCTGTGAGTCTCACTGGAGAACTGGTCTTCCATGTGAAAAATGGGAAAAAATTCCAGACCCTTAGCCTGTATTTTTTAGGGAAAGATCTAGCTCAAGGTAGTGAACCAAACCAGGAGCGTTTTTCCTTGCTGGATCCAAGTGTGTTGGCAGAATGAAAGGCTGAGACTGGCTGTCACCTGCTTTTTGTTCCCCCTGGAATATGTGCTTGCAGCCACTGTGGCTTCAGTGCTGACCATCACCTTCTCTTCTGGTGGTCAGCAGCGCTCATCCATTTAACTCCAAACTCACCAGCTCAGCCCCACCTTTCTGCAGCTCCTGGCAACAGGCCCTGTAGGAAATTGCAGTGTGCCTGTCCCTGCATCCTGGGAGGGCAGCACCAGGCAGCCCTTTGCCAGGGCACTAGGAAGTGATGGAGAGGAAGAGGGGGGCATTGTCTCTAGCCAGCATGCTATTGATGTGATTCTCCTTTGTGGAATTTTGCTTTCAAAGCATTAAAATTTGAATTTTGAGATCACAGTTGCTTAGTTGCTTCTGCTGTTTAATTTTATTTTTATTTTTGCAACTCTTAATATTGTAATTTTTTTCCTTATTACCAAGGGGAGCATGCAAAAGGCAATTTTTAAGCTGTAGCACTGCACTGAAATCACTCTAATCAGCATTTTTTGTTTGTTTTACCCTGAAAGTAAGTCATGTGGGCATTCCAAAATGGGGAATAGAGGAAAGGGAGGACAGTCAAAGACCTTTTTAAAAGATAAATCAATCTGAAATAGCCTTTGTTCTCCTCCTCATTTCCCTACCTGTGCTGACACTGAGAAATGCATCCGTGGGGCTCAATCTCAGATGCTGAACAGACTCTCTTGTACTGCAGAACAAGTGGCCCAGCTCTGCTTTCTCTGCCTCTGAGCTGCTGGGCTTTGGCTGGTGTGTGTGTGCTGTAATACCAGACTGTTTTTTAGACTAGCACTTTGTAAGTGGCTGGCTCTGTTGTACAAAGAGGAAAATTAAAGAGTGGTTTGCACTGAAACTGGGTTCTGTTGTATTTTCAGCTTTCGTTATGTGGCCTTAAGACTGGTGGTTCTGTGGATGCCTGGTGCTCTAGGGGTAATTTGGGCTGGGGGAAGGCAGGTCCTGCAGAGCCAGTGGAGATCTGGGGCAAGATCAGCTGTTGAGGGCACAGCTCGGCACAGCTGAGGCTTCACTTTGCTCCAGAGTTGCCTTTTCTCCCTGCACCACTGGGTTGCTGGTACCTGTGCTCTAGCAAAGCTGTCCTTGCTTTTTTGTGGCACTGGGCAGCCTCAGCTGTGGTTTCATCCTTCCTCTTCCTCTGCAGATCCCTGCAAGGTCCTGGTCTTCCTTCTGTCCATTTTCTCCAGGGGTATCAGAGTATCTGACTACCACTGAGGTAGTTGTCCTGCAGTCTCTGTAATTTCCTCAAGGCAACCTGAACACATTTGTGAGAACAGGCTGGAAAAAGCTGAGGAGGTGCAATGGGCTTTGTGTATGGGATTGTCTCAGTCTTGCAGGCCAAGGTGGGCTGTGAAGCCCTTGTGAGAAGCTTTGATGAAATCTTCATGCCACAATTACAGTGTAAGAGCAGAGGAGCTCCATCTCAGCTGGAGCTCCCGAGGGTTAATGAGCCTTAATGCAGAACAGCAGCTGCTGGGCTTTGCTGTGAAGGGCTGACCTCCAAAGCATGGTGTAAAACCCATCTTAGGAAGGTGGGAAAGCAAAGGGGCAGCTTCCCTGTTCACTGGGAAGATGATTTGGTGAGAACAGACAATCAGTGTCACAGTCCTGGCTCAGCTCCTGCTTTGAAGAGGATGTGCAGTTTCACCCCGAGAGAAAGGTGCTCAGAATAAAGAATGGGGAAGAAAAGTAACAGCCACAGAGTATGGAAGAGCTTCTTTTTATGAAGCATTTTTCCAGGTTGGCACTGTTTTCTCTGGGGAAGAGGTCTGAGGAGCTTCTGCAGAAGGACAAGGCAGGAACAGTTGCTCCCTGTTCTTTACAGTGCAAGGTGGGCAGCTTAAAGCATTTATTATCCCCACCTGGCCCAGTAAGTAACAGCCAGGCACTGTTGGCAACACCCTGCTGTGCATGTGGCAGGCAGGGAGGGGCTGTGTGGGCACTCAGGTGCTTACAAATGCATTTGGGAAGGATTAAATTAATGGGGAAATAGTGTGAATGTGTCCTTGGGGTCAAATCAAAGCGAGGGCGCTGCAGTTCTGAACATGATGTTTTTCTTTTATTCTCAGCCTTGCTAAAATACATTTTATAGTTTTAGGTAACAGATTTCTTTTCAAATAACTTTTACAAGAAGAGACAAAAGCATACTCTCAAATTCAGAAGATGGAGGTCTGAAGTTCTTCCTTAAACATGCCTTCAAAATGGAGGTCTTTTGCCATGAGCTCTTCTTCTACATCTTCTAAGGCCCATTGATGATCTGTCAATTCTAAGGCTTCCCATTCCGTCTGCATTGGCAGTGAACAGAAGTAGAGAAGGAAAAGCAACACAGGATTAGTTAGACAAGAACTACACAAAGCAGTGCTTGCTTTAAAAACTGCTACAAACACCAATTTCTATTAAAAACCTGGCAATCCTGTCAACTCTCTGAAATCAGTGATTTACGCTTAAGCAGATGTTAGTTGGTCAATACAAATTGCATCACAGAAATTAGAGAAACTACACTTTCTGCCAACTCTTTACCCTTCTGCAACAGTCCACTGCTTCTGTAACAGCCAGTTCTGTTCTGGTGGGTCAAGTGCTTTGTAGTGAGTTAATTCTTTAGTTCAGAGTTACTTGATAGCAACAGGTAAGAGGCCAAAAATTTTGCACGCGATCACAGACTTGTGCACAAAGCCTGCAAAAAACCACATCACATGATGCCCAGCAAGGATTTGTATTTCTTGGCCAGAACTGTTCTGCAATATGGGCTTTTCCTCTTTTGTTTCTGCTGGAGCATGCAGTGGGTTTAGGTCCCTGCAAGGCTGAATGGCAGAACGGCTGCAGAGAGCCAATACTGGGTGGGAGTCAGTACTGGCTGGAATTGCACTTCAGTGCTGACTGTGACTGAACACCCACTGCTCCAGCACTGCTGCCGGCTGCAGCCATCCTCTTCTCTGGCTGAGCCTCTGCCTGGGTGGTGTGGGATTTTTTAACCAGGAAGGTTACTGAAAACAAACTGCAGGAGCAGACCATCCCACCTTCCCAGGCAGCAGGTGATGTGTAGTTAAACCTCTTGTACAGTACATAGAAACAAAAACCAGGTCTGTCCTTGGTGCATAAACCTGGGCTGTGAAAAGCAGAGGCAGGCTAACAAGCAAGCGCCTATGGAAAGTGCTTTAGGAGAACTTCAAGAGACTCAAGTCCTGATGTATTTTCCACTGAACCGACTCACTTGATTTTCATACCCAAGTTCCATCAGGTGCCTGCTGGACTCATGCTCAGCTGCACTATTAACACAACTTTTGGAGAGCCAGCTTCTGCTTTGGAGCTATATCTCAAGGTAAAAAAACCCTCTTCTTCAGCAAAAGCAGAGGATGGGAATAAATTCAGCTTTTGTACCAGGAGTGACTGATCTGTCAGGTTTACCTGCAGGGCATTTGAGCTCTGCCAGACCCAGAGCAACTCCCACAGCCTTCATAAGCTGTCAGCTCTAATTTTAGGAACAGGAATCCAGAGCAATTCCCTTACTCGACACAGGGAGAGGATAAGTTACATGCAGCCTACAACACTGCAAGCTCCCACAAACAAGAAGGCAGGTGGAAATACTGTACCTTAAATGCTTTGTTAGTATCTGCTGGCATGGCCATTGCTGCCCCTGTCATTTGTTCTTGCATCACCCTGGACTGATCTGCAGCTAGAAATGAGAAATGAGAGGTTGATTTGTGTGTTGAGCACGGTGCCACTGGGAAGGTTTTTATCTACAGATGAGAACATTGCAGCAACACCCAGAATGCAATACTGCTGTGCCAGAAGGAGTCCTGACAAAACATCTTGCTCCCACCTGCTACATCTTTGCCAGATTTACATAAAATATGCAGAAAAGTTGAGGAAAACAGTTTTCTACATTCCCAATGCACATCTGTCTGGCCCCACATCTAACATTAAGAAATCTTTGCAGTTTTCCTTTAAAACCAATACTTGAAATAAAACAAGTCTGAGCACAAAATTTTGCACACTGATCTGATGGTAAAGCAAGCCTGGGCTAACAACCATGGAAGTTGATGAGCCAGTGGCTGGTGCAGGAGATTGGGTACTTGCTGCAGGTGCTGTCAAACCTGGCCCAGGGAGAGTAAATAATCTCACAGAAAGGAGAGAGGCATTCAAGAGCTTTTTGTCTGGAAACTCGGACATCTTTTCCCCAGCCTACCTCAGATCACATCCCTTGGAAGGAGAAGCCAGTTCCCAGAAATGACAAGTGCCTTACCATTATCTTGGCCCAGGATGAGAGTATAAATGCTTCTGAGTCCAAACACATTCAAGAAGTACCAGGAAGCAGAGCTCACCCTGACAAATCAGAACAAGCACGGCTGTTGTCAGTTCAAAGCTGGCTCATGACCTCATTCCAGCAGCACACACAGACCATCCAAGGGTTATTAACACATTCAGCATTTTCCAAGTGGGAATTGGACCTTGCTTGCTGAGGACAGGGGCTTACCAGGACGCATCTAAAGTGAGCAGCTCAATTCCCTGCTGCAACATTGGCTTAAAACGCAGCGTCAGAGGAAACGGGACCTTTGCTGCAGGAGAAAGGAGAGAAAAAAATACAAAACAGTTTCACAAAGTGACACTGCACAACTGCAAACCACAGGGCAAAGTGAGCAGGAGTTCTTTTATTACATCTAATGTAGCTTGAGTGCAACATGCACAATAAAAAGTGAACTCGGATTTTTGAAAAAGCTGCCATGCTGTATTCATTTTAATATGAAAAGGCTTTCTGAAACTTAATCAGATGACCAAAACCCTCACAGGTATTACTTCAATGACTGTCAATGACTTCTTGTTAAAGAAACAGTTATCACATAAACAGTAGAAAAAAAACCCCAGAACTGTGAATTTAGGTAAGTATTTTTGAAGTGTACACTCCACACAGTAACCAACTCCCTGGACAGGTTCAGAGGAAAATCCACTGTATCAACCTGAACTTTAGGCAGTTTTATTAAAATACTGGTTTTGTCACTAGAGTTGTTCCTGAGCTATTATCTTTGAGACCATGGCCAATACTCTGAAAACAATTTCCCCTTTGCAATGAGACAGCCACATCTGTGCAATTCATGGAGTGAAGAGCAGCAGTGCCACAACCCAAATTTATGCTGCTTCTAACTGACTGCTCTCAGGTTGAGGAGCAAATCTCTGATACAGCTCCGACCCTCAAGGCCATCTTCAGAAACACAGCCAAACCTATGTTATTCCAGACACTTACTTGTGACAAATCCTGAAAATGTCATGTTGATCCAACCACCAATGAGGATCATAGGCAGAACATTGGTTACATTCCCTTTCATCATATCTGTCAGCATGGTAGGATCTGCAAATCATAGATGGGATGTGAAATAGCAGCATTATCACAATAAAGAGAAACAAGTCTTTACATGTGAGCTAATTTAATTAAGAAACTGCATGAGACAACAGTCCTATCCCAGTATCTATAATTTTCCATTGCTGACAATACTTTGCAAAATGAGATGAGCAGCCAGTATGGTGGTGGCTGCTGCCATAGGGCTGTTGTGTTCTGTGCTGTGTCTGACCCCGTGCCTTGCCCCAGATCTCTGAACTTGCCTGACCCCTCTGTGAGCTGACCTGGGTAGAAGAAGGACAACAAACTCCTATTTTGCTGTATACATTAATTAAATTAAATTGCATTAGAGAAGATCCTGCAGGAGCTGGAGCAAAACACTGGCAAAAGGAGATGAGTGAGAGCAGGACTTCCCACTCCTGGCTACCCTGAGGAGGTCAGGTCTCCTGAGATGCTGCAAGCAGCTCAAGACTGAAATTAAGCAACATGAAGTGACCTAATGTGTTGTTACCCAAGAGAGGGCTCTCACTCCCCCTGCCCCCAATACCCAGCTGAACAGTCCCACCCCCCCCCATACTGCCTGAGCTCCCTGCAAAGCTGATCCACCTTCCACCCTCAGCAGACACTGACAGGTTTTTCTACATGGCTGCAGTTAGGGTACCTTAACATACCTGTCATTGGTGAAGGAGGCACTACCTTTCTTTTTGTTTTCTTAAAAAATCCATCCTCGGGGTTATTAAAAAAATATTTCCGGGACAGAAAAGACTGAAAACAGAAAAAGACAATGCCAACACCGTAAGAAGTAAAAGGACAGAAGCATTAGTTCTTGCTAAGACACTCAGACATCTTGTAAGGTCTTTCACAACACACCTTTCTTGGACAGCTGCCTCACTGCCCATGTGTTCTAAAGCTCCTCACGTTTCTCTGCATCCAGAGTACCAGATCTCTGGCTTTTTCAAATTTTTAAACAAATCATAAAGAGTTCTCTGAAGAAAAATCCATGTTAATGAAAGAGCTTCTAGTGTTCTGTGCAAATCCTTTGTGCTGGTTGAGCATCAATACTAGTACATGGACCATTTTCACTCCCCCAGCTGACCTCTGGATTTCACAGAACACATATTTGGTACCAACAAAGCCAACATGAGCCATGCATTTTTAGTTTAGCAAACATTTCAGCTGACACTGTATAACCACCTCGCTATCCCAGGCTTGTATTCCATCCCTGTGTGCTCGCTGGCAGATATTAAACACGGCAGTTTGGAGGCGCATCTCATGTCAGCACACAGTTAAAACACCGAGCAGTGACAGCTAACATAACCCTTCCAACTCAGCAACACACAGCGGCCCTGTGTCCAAGATTCCCGAGAATCTGCACTCCTGGACACTGCCCTGGCCCAGGGGTGACCCGGCAGCGTCCGACCCCGCGGGCCCTTCTGGGCTCGGCCCCTCCCGCGGCACTGCCGGGACAGAGCCCCGCGCTTTGTGCTGCTTTCCGAGTCATCCTCTCTGTAAAGCCCCAACCGCGCAGCCCCGTACCTGCTTTGGAATGTATTTTCCATTTTCCCGAAGGACTCTGCTCCTGATCAGGACTTGGCTGGAAGAGAGACACGCGGCGTTAGCGGGCCGGGCCGGGGGTAGCGGGGGGCGGGCGGGGGTGAGGCGGGCCCTGACCTGTCGGACACCTGCTCCTGCGTGAGGCGCTTGTCGCTCTGGAGCAGGATGGACACGTAGTGCCGGATCATGCCCACGAAGAAGGTGATGAAGACGATGGGCAGCACCACCCATAGCCGGATGTTGGAGTCCAGCAGCAGCTCGGGCTCGCTCATCGCGGCGGTGCCGCCTCGGGCCCGGCTCCGGCCGACACCGGGCCGCCGCCGCACGCTCCGCTTCCGCTTCCGGGACCGGCCCTTCCGCCGCCGGCGGAACGGCGTCAGCGCGCGCCGCGGGCGGGAAACTCGAGCGCCAGTGGCGGGAGCGGCGTGAGGGCACGGAGCGGTGCCCTGCTCTGCCCGGCCCTGAACGGAGGGGACGAGAGGTGAGCTCGGCTCGGCTCGGCTCAGCTTAGCTCAGGTGGGCTCAGGTGAGGTGTGCTGAGCTGAGGTGAAATAGCCGCCTCAGGCGCTGCCCAGTTTTTGGCAGTAGGTGCGATGGAGAGGGGCCTCTCCGGTGGCGGCACAGCACGCCTGGCTGGGCTGTCAGGCTGCGCCTCGCACCCAGAACAGAATCACTGCAGTGTTAGGGCTGGAAGGGAGCTCTGGAGCTCACCCAGTGCAACCTCGCTGCCAAGGCGGGGGCACCCAGAGCAGGTGACACAGGAACGGGTCCAGGTGGGTTTGGAATGTCTGCAGCGAGGGAGACTCCACGCCTTCCCTGGGCAGCTGTTCCAGTGCTCTGCCATCCACCACCTAAAGTTTTTTCTTATTTTGAGGTGAAACTTCGTGTGTATTAGTTATCATGTCACTGGACACCACTGAAGAGAGTCCGGCAGCATCCTCTCGGCACCCGCCTTTCAGATGTTTATACACCTAAAACAGCTGTGAAGGGCTCATTGCACATTTGTTTTTTAACTGTTCTACTTCCATGCTGATAGTTTAAGTAACTCATTTTACTAGCCTCTGCCAAGCAGTTGGCATTTAGTGTGAGATGCACAAACATCTTTTTTTTTAATAACGTTTATGTTTTAAAGGTGAGTCAAGATTTTCTTGAGTCTAGCTCAGTGGATGCAATCTGAGCACTCATAATTGCTCACTTTAATTTGCCATTTAATTTACCCGGTGTCTGAAAAAAAGGCCAAGCCTTGTTTTAAGAGGAAATGAATTTTAGAAAAAAATTATGTATTGTGCTATTTAAATAAAACAAGCTCCAAAATTTCAACCTACACAGCAGAAAAATGTGGTGTGATAGTGGTTACCCAGGCAATCTTTCTTTGAGCACTCTCAGTTTCTTTTGCATTCCCTTCTGCTATTCACTAATACATTCTAGATCTGCTTAAAAAAGAGATGAATCAAACACTTGTCTTTTTCCTGCATTTTTTTTAGGCAACAACAAAGGTTTTGTTACAATGGTTTCAAAAAGAAAATTGTCGAAAGCTGATGCCTCTGAAGAGAGCTGCAAGACAGACTTGCCAAGTAGGTGCTTGGGTATCATCTTAACTGGGGTGGAGACCCCTTAACAAAGGCAACAGCTTCCAGGCCTGGACAAGGCCAAAATGGCAGTTTTGATAATGCTGACTGTTAACAACACTGTTGATTTTTTATATATTTGAGGTAGCGTGTCTTGTTTTCTCAGAAACTAAGAAGTCACGGATTTCTGATAAGGAAAACGCCTCTGCCTTCTGTGGATTGGAGAATGAGGGAGTCTTTGAGGAGCTCCTTAGGACATCAGGAATTGTGCTGAAAGCTGGGGAGGGACAGAATGAAATAGGTATGAGTTTAACACTTGCTCTTTCTGCTTTTAGATCAAAACCTGCAAGGATGGCTGGTACAAAGTAAAGATATGTTTTACTTGCAGGACAAAAGTGCTTGAGCCAGCTTGTTTCAAAATTCAAGCAAACCTTCATCTGGCCTCTTATTTATTGTATACCTCTTGTTCTTGCTGAATTCAGTGTATCACCTAAACTCATTATACCAGCTCTTTGGGTGTAGACATGCTAAGTCTAAAGGCTTCTGAAAGATTATTGGAGGTATATAGAAGGAATACTAGATTGTATCTGTGATTACAGTATTGAATTGCAGAGGCAGGAACTCTGAAATGGGAAAAGAAACATGGCATTGCTGTCTTTCAGCTCAGACAAGGCCTTCAGGAGCCCTTGTATTCAGTGTCTTCGATGCTACTCTCAGCCCTGACTAGAGAAAGCACAAGGGCTGATTCCACTCAGTCTTTTGCCAACTGGGCTTCTCTGTAGAGCAGATGCAGAAATGTTGGTGGATGGGTTTGAGAGCTTGTACTTGGTGTAGCTGTTGAGATGTTGTATGGACAGACTGTGTCTGGTTCCTTACTTCCTTTCAAAACTTTCTCCTTAGCTGTTGATCAAATGGCTTTCCAGAAGAAGCTCTGCCTGGCCCTGGAGAAGCACCCTACTTACCCAGCTGTAAGTAGCTTTGGCTACTTTAAACACCTTTAAAGCTGTTTGCTGAGTAGCAGAAGGTCCCTTCTAGTCCCATACAAAAGTGTGCAGCACAGCACCTTATCTTGGATTTCTGGGGTCGACATTTTCCAGTTCTCTCAGTGTTGCTGTTCCAGCTCTTTAATCCCCCTGTCCTTCTGACTGTGCTCTGTCAAAGTAATTTTCATTGGCAGTATTATTCAATAGACAAAGACTCTTACAGGAGAACAAATCACTAGCATAGCTCTCTGGTGGCAGCTGGGTTTGGTTTTGTGTTGAGTGGAGCTGGCAGCATTAAAACTGCCATGATGTGGTGCTCCTCTCCAGTCAGCAAGTCCAGGGTGAAAGTCCTGGGGCCAGTGATTTGACTGCAAATGTTTTTTGGATGCAGCTCTTGTCACATGAAAGGTGGCTATCTCAGCTGAACAGGAAGAAAGGCAAAGCCTTTTAAAATCAAAGTAAAAATGTGAGACCCTTGCTTTAGAGTTATTTTGCAGAACAGTGTTTCCTTCTAGAAATCGTCTTGACTAGCATTCATTTATTACCCAGCTTTCCTTCCATCACAGTTTCTGTCTGCAGTTCCCTGGTTAGCTCTTCCTGGTTCTCATCATCTGCTTGCAGAATGCATCCTAAAGGACAGCAGTTGACTGGGGTGTCCCTTCAGGGTGGGTAACTTGTCTCTGCTTTGCAGGTTGTGAAGCAGTTCATCAGCGGCCTGGAATCTCACATCAAGGACAGGAACCAGTTCAAGAACTGCCTCTTGCCCTGCACTCCTGTACGGACTGAGGGGTCAAGGTAGAGAAAATGTATTTTGCCTTCCCCTTCAGAGCCAGTCTCTAGTTATGTCCTGTGACATTGACCAGAGTGGGGGGAAAGGCTTCAGCTGATGCACACCAAGGCAGGGTGGCTGGTGTAGTACACTGCTGTTTTATAGCAGTGAGTTTAGAGTGTTAACTCACAGAATTTACTGTCTGGCACACATTGGACTCCATGGCATTTTATGGGAAGAACCAAATACTGTGAAAAAAATTTGACAGGGCTGGTGAAGGTCAATTCCTTTTTGAGATTTTTTTTTTCCAGGAGATACAGCTTAACCACAGACTTTCACATTTCAAGTCTTGTAGAGAGTGAGCTGGTTCAGAGCTAAAGTGCAGTTTTAAATCTTTTTGTATGTGTCTGTGATGACCATGCGTTACTTTAAGTGGTTGTATGTAGTTTTTTATAAAAACAGTCATGAAAAGAGCTACAGCCTGTTCTCCCAACATGTTTCTGACACAACCATGGTGGAATCTTTCATCTTGCAGGAATCTGGTGCACTCGTATTGTGAAAGCCTCATTAAACTGCTTCTTGGGATTAAGATCTTACAGGTATGGGCACCTTAGCTTGCTCTCTACAATGCTTTTGATTGTAGGGAACATTTTGCTTAAGTCAAGTGAAGGATTAATAGAACCGGTTTTGAGGCAGGTGAGGCTGCATCTGGAATAGTGTCTAGTTTGTTATTTCTGTAGGGACACAAAGATGTTTAGGGCCTGAGACACATGGCAGACCAGCAGAGAGAGGGAACTGGGTTTGTTCAGTCTTCAGAGAAGATTAAGGCAAATTTCATGGTCTTCAAATACTGGGTTGCAAGGTGTAGGGAACACAGAGCCAGACTCTTCTCAGAAGTGAACAGGGGCAGAACGAGAACTGGTGGCTCAGGTCAACCATGGGGAATTCTGATGAGATATAACCACTTCCCCTGTAGAGAATGTGTGGGTTTTTTAACTGCAAGAGCTAGGCACTGTTTTCAAACTTATCCAAAGTTGATGCTTTAGTTTCCTGTGTGGTGAAAAGCAACTCAGCTGGGTCTGAGAAAGACAGGTTCATTGGCCCAGAAGAATTTTACATCCTGGCCATATGCTCTGATTCTGTTGGGTGATGTGGGTAGTTTATACCACCTCTGAAAAGTGGTTTTCACTTCTTAGGCTGTGTGCCTCCTTTCTGGCATTAGGGAAGAGATTTCATCAACAAGAAATACTATTATTGAGCCTTTTGAATATTTTATTCTCTGTGTATATTTCATCTTTTGTGAAATGTCAGTTTTGGTGGCAATACCACCACAGCACAACCAGTAAATCACCCTAACGCTTCCTTTTTGCCTTTCTTTCAGCCTGCTGTCATAACACTGTTGTTGGAAAAGATCCCTGAATTCTTTTTTGACATGTAAGTATAAACTGGCTTCCCTTTGCCTTGAAATGAAATTTTTTATGGACAGTCACCTGCTGTTTGACTTTAACTGTAACTTCAAATTTACCTGAACTGCAGTTTCCACTGATGTGGGTTTTTAATTCATAACTGTGGAAAATAATCTGTGAGGTACCATGACTTTAAATCTGTGGGTGCATAAAGCAGAAGACAGATTTCTAGAAGCTTAAATGCAGACATTGTGCATTGATTGATTGTGCGTTTTGCAGCTACTGACACAAGCTTAGGAACTATTTCAGCAGAGGGACTACAGGTCATATAATTAAAAAAAAGGATGGAAGTGGCTGCTTGCAGAGTTTTAGGAGGCTATGAGATGCAAACAAATCTCCTTTTAAAAGTGCAGAGGGTATTCAAACAAGCAATTGAAATTGAAGGAGCATCTGTTGGTTTTTAAAAGTAAAACATCCTAGTTGGAGTGACAGATCTTGAGGTGTAACATAGGCAAGACCTGACCACTTCGTACCTTCTTCCTGTGCCCTGGATGCTCACTACAGAATTAGTGGGGCAGACCAAGGGGCAGAAAGAAGCTGAGGCTGTTCCTGCTGCAGTTTTTGTTTCACTGCTGGAATACAGGATACAAGTGCTGCACAGGGGTGTACTCCAAGAAATTGTCTCAGACTGAAATCTTGTTTGGGGAGTGTTTAACACAGACAGCCACAGGGTCTGAACTGTTTTCACTCAAGAATTCTAAAGGATCTTGGATGTAAAAGTGATAAGCTGTTAATTGTGCTGTGAATTCTTTGGGAATTCTGAAAAATGGATGTTGTTACACTTGTCTCCTAACAAACTGTACGAAGAATGAAGTTCTTTCTGTATATTAGTGACCAGTTAAGAATGGGGTTGGTTGGTCTTGCTGACCAGCAGCAAAGCTTTTGAGTCTGTAGGTCTGTCTAAGCCGTGTGTCCTTTTCTGCTGTTTCAGTGTGGGCACCTTTGGAACGAATTTCCCCCGGCTCATTGTCAATCAGTTTAAGTGGCTTGACAGGCTTCTTGACAGCCAGGTGGGTATCAGAGGTGCAATCACATGGATGCTTTTCCCAAACAACTTCTGTAATGTCTCTCAGGTGAATTATTGTGCTGATGAGAAGTGATGTTTTTGTATCGACGTGCTGAAGGAGGGATTTAATTTTTTTCTGTTCTGTTATGATTGTCTCGAGTGACTTCTGAACTTCTTTTACTATTTTTCTTCTTTCATTGCTCTCAGTCATCTTTTACATAAATTTATATCTGTGTATGTGTATTCACACGGGTGACCCAATTTTAAAGCTGTTGCTGGCAGGAAGTTACAATCCCCTCTTGTTTAATTTTAACAAGGCACTGGATACTTACAAGCGTGTGGGGATGATTTCTCTGTTCCTGCTCTGGTTATCCTTTTCCTTCTTTCCCTAAGTTGGTCAGTCTCTGTGGGTTACTCTCTACTGGAGTACTAAACACTGGGAAGCTCATGGTGTGTCCCAGTTTCCTCTGCTCACCAAGATCATTCTATCCTACCTGTAAAATACTATTGTTCTACAGAAGTCTATGCTCTGCTTCATGACTTCAGCAGGACAATGAGTTTGGGACAGTTGGCATAAATCCAGGCAGATGATGTCCTGAGGGACCTTAGATGCATAATATTGTTGTTATGCTGATGGTGAGATCTGTGCATTTCACCAGTGCTCCTCTTGTCTGCAGGATCTGGTCAAGAAGTTAATGCAGATGGTTAGTGTCTCTCCAGTACCAATCCAGCATGATATTATCACCAGTTTACCTGAGATCCTGGAGGATTCCCAGCAAAGCGAGGTTGCCCGAGAGCTCAGGTACAGATGATTTGGTTGAGAGGGTTTGTTTTGTTTTTTCCCCCTTGCACTTAGTAGAAAAGGATGAGGTGCAGTAAGGAAGGTTGCTCTGGGACTGACTGAAGTATTAGGACAGCAGTGTGCTCCTGTTAACTGCAACATTTGGGGATGCCTACCACTGGCTTAGGACATTCTATTTGTGCTGTTAGGCTCTTAAAGAGAGCACAGGCAATCCAGCAAAAGACACTGCATTTAGACAATGCTCCAAAACTGCTTTTATCTAAATAATTATTAAACTCTTGGCCACCTGCATACAGCACAGGTAGAATCCAGTTAAGTACTCACTACTTCTGCTGGATCAGTCTATGATCACTCACTTGGATATTACTATTGACAACTTCTCATTTGTCTTGGATTCTGCTGTGGTAAGAATCAACATGGTTTTTATTAATAAAAAAGTCCCCCACCAAAACCAAACCACACCCAACACAGTAAATGTGTGCATGAAACAGAACTTTCTGGCTGTTTTATATTCTTTTCTCAAGCCTATTTTCTGACCCAAACTACTGGGGGATCTAATGCCAATAGTTATCCTCCCAGGGAGCACTGCCTTAGGCTAGTCCTTATATCTGTCTTCTTAATTAATGTATTCATTTTACTTAGTAATTTGAGTAGTCTTAAGTGTTTCTAATTCTCATTTTTACACAGATCACTTGCATTTATGCTGGTGTTAATTCTTTTCACACCTGTGATCACTGTTGCAGATTATTACTGCGAGCAGTGCATCCTGTTTCTTGTACCCTCTCAAATTGTGACTTCATTTTCATTCTCAGTTTATTGCCTCAGCTTCTAGATAAAAAAACTCCACATATTTTTCCTATGCTAATCAAACTCCCCAGACTTCTGTTTTCTCTCTGCATATTTTGAAAGCTGAAATCCAAACAGTATCAGCAAGGCATACTTATTTCCATATTCTCAATAGCCTCTACCCATTTCTGATGTGGAAAACAACTCATTACTTGTTATGAATTAGGGAGCATAGACAGAGTTACCAGGATGCTGCAGATGAGGTGTTTTTCAGCTAACACAATTTAAGTACAACTTCTTGGTAGAGAAAATTTGTAAGAAACTGCGATCTCAGCCAAGAATGATTACATGAGCTTTGGGAAAGTCCATGAGGCTGTTAAAGACAGGTGCAGCTCTTACATGAGGAGCAATAATTTAGGGAACAAGTTTTCCATATGCCAGTGGCATATGTTGTTGTCACTTGCAGAGATTTTTTTTTTTTGAAGTGACCACAAAAACTACTGGAATCATACAATACACTAAACATACATTCTTGGTTTTGTTAAGAGGACCATTTGTTTTCTTTTCCCTGTGTATCAGCTGCTTGCTAAAGCAGGGCAGACGGCTGACAGTGCCAATTCTGGATGCTCTTTCTCGTCTGGATCTTGATGCAGAACTTGTGGCTGAGGTGAGATCTTTTACTGAGCACTTCAGCAGACCCCAGCCCCTGCTTAGCAACACGAGATATGGAACTGTTTCTTCATTCCCAGTGTTTTGCTAAATC
This sequence comes from Rhipidura dahli, assembly GCA_013399225.1. Taxonomy (NCBI): domain Eukaryota; kingdom Metazoa; phylum Chordata; class Aves; order Passeriformes; family Rhipiduridae; genus Rhipidura; species Rhipidura dahli. The sequence goes on along the minus strand of VXAC01002796.1, from coordinate 7,911 downwards.
TGACTCCTGTAGGCCTTCAGAAGTCCTGAGCTCCTGAAGTTGGAAAGAGGTCAGAAGCTAAAGCTGGTTTTTGAGACATATGAGGGGTTCAGTGAAGAGCAGAGAGGAGTTTTCTAAATGCATACTGTAACAGCCAGAAATTTCAATCACAGCTGTTTTAACTAATGCAGCAGCACTTTGTCCTGCTGCAGTAAATTTTTACTGCCTGTCTTAAACCTGCTTATTGTCAGTATTTCATCTTTTTGAAGTACAGTGACCAGACTATATTGTTATATTCTAAAGAAAGGCAGAAGATTGGTGATTAAATGATTAAATAGATTTTCTCTGCAGAATGCTGATAAAGGAGAAGAGATGATGATGTGCCTTGTGCCTTGGCTGCATTGCTGCACTTTTTGGAGTTGGGCTTCTTCTGAATGAAATAAAATTGTTTCCTTTGAGTGCATTAAATAGTGTTTTACATAGTCCCAAAAGGCTGGTGCTGCATAGGTGGCTGCACATCCTCCATGCTTTTTCCTTTTGAAAGCCAGTTAAAAAATGATGGAGCCAAGCTCTTCTTGTTGAAGAGGGATATGGGGCAGTGGCCACAATAGGAGGTTTTGGTTGGACATTTAGAAAATCAAGTTAGGGTCTGCAGCATTGACATAAACTATCAAAGAGGTGGCAGGGATTGGAGATTTCCTCCATCCTTGGATATCTTCAAGACTCAGCAAAGCCAAGGTGAATCTGATCTAGCACTGACAATATTCCTGCTCTGACCAGAAGGCTGGACTATAATTCCTTCCCACTAGCATAACTGTGTTTCTGTGAAGTGTTGTCTTCCAGCTGATGGAGGGTTGCTCTCTCCTCAGGTGCGACAGTCTGCCATGACCATTGTGCCTTCTGTAAAAGTGGAAGATTTGCCTGTAGTAGTAAAATTCATCCTTCAAAATGTCAAGGCAGCAGATGCAGTAGAGGTACAATATCTTTTTCATAATGAAGTGTGCGTTTTCTACACCAGTGTGTGTTTCAACAGAGGGAAGTTGCTTCACACACAGAGCTGTATGTTTTTAATGTTTTCAAGTAAAATTTTTATGTTGCCAGGGATCAAAGCCAGCCTTGATGAACTGTCAAACACACTGTTTTTCATATGCTGGGGAAGCCTCAGCCTAAGCCAGACGAGGTTTGTGATCTGCCCAAACCTTTCAGGGAGACCCATGTAGAAAAACCTGTACCTATGACATGGAAGCCAGTCTGTGCTGGTACAGTGCAATTCAACAGCAGTCACATTGGGAAACTTGCATGTCCCACAATTCCTGAGGCTGCCATGGATCTTGCTCAGCTGCTAAACAGAATAAAACCAGTTCACAGCAACGTAAAGCAGATATAGGTGGGAATTTCACAGAGTAGCTTTTAAAAAATTTTTGCTTTCTGTATGCATCTGCAACATCATGACACAATGTGAAAAGTTTTGTTGGTTCATTTTCTAAGTTTAAAAAAAATTAGATTGGGACATGGTTAAGTACTTATGAATCTTACAAATATATGAGTTTTTTCGTTTGTAATTTTAGGGTTATTATGAGAAATTGTTTTATTTTCCTCAGCTTTTTCTGTTCTTCCCTCATTTGTCACAGTGATTTGATCATGGATTTGTGCTTTACAGGTGATTTCTGATCTTCGTAAGAACTTGGATTTGTCGTCATGTGTTCTGCCCCTGCACAGTTCCCAGAAGAAGATTAAAAGCCAAGTCCAGGCCAGGTACTTAAACAGTTTTATCTGATTCTCCAGGGGTAGGATGAGACAAGAGAACTTAAACTTAAGCACTTCCTCTTCTGGCCTCTCTGGCACACCTGGCTACATACATGAGCCTAATTTATCCTGCGGAAAGGCACAGACACCTTTATTCCTTCCTGCTTGGTACTAATACATCTGTCAGCCCTTGTCCAGCCAGCTTCCCCTTCCATGGATGTAGTTCCTTTTGAGCCAGCTGCATCCATGTCTGCATGGGGATAAGCAACTTCCTTTACAATAATGTTGCTACCAGTTCATCTGTTTTCAGTTCCTTCCAGCATGTTTTGCATTGATTCTGCCACCTCTGTTTGCACCCTCTTGTGAAACTCCCTATCCATGTCAGAGCATTCCCTCTGCACAATGGCTGCCTTAAGTAACTGCTGTGACTGCTGGGCTGCCTTGTTCCTTCTGTGACAGTATTTGCAGGGACTGAATCTCCTCCTTTCTGATAATTTACAGTTCTTCCCTGAGCCAAGTTACCACCAGCCAGAATTGTGTGAAGCTACTTTTTGATGTGATCAAGTTAGCGGTGAGATTTCAGAAAGATGTCTCTGAAGCATGGATTAAGGTAAGATACATGCTTCAGTCCTTTTTTATTTGGGCTCCTTGATTGATCCTGAGCCTTTTTTGTAATGTGATATTAAAAAGCAAATGTTAGCCCTTCATTTTACCGATATAGATTTCATTCTGCAAGAGAGGAAACAAGTATACCCATATATTGAGACTGAGCTGTGTGAAGTCTTGAGGTGCTTGAAAATGTCCTGCTGGAAATCAATAATGGCTGGTATTGTGGCAAATTTAATTTTAAATTGCATTTCAGCATAAACCATGAGACTGTTTCTTGTTCTCAGTCTTTCATTACTCAGAACCTCAGTTCCTTTCTCAATACTGATGTTATTTAAGAGTGTCTTCGATCAAACTCAATTTTTAGCTATTTTTTGGAATGCTTTCTGGATTCTCTGTTGCTGGCAGGATCCAGTTTGCTGACTTGGATAGGTATCCTGTTGTAGAGGAGAGAAATCTGTGAGCAGAGTGTCACAGACTTCTGGTGTGTACCTTTTTGATTTGGTTTTGGAATATAGTATTGTACTGTAGCTTAACAGCTTGCTTGTTTTTTTTTTCTCTCAGGCTATTGAGAACAGCACATCTGTATCTGACCATAAGGTAATATTTCTGCTCTGGGACTGTCCTCTTCTGCTGGTGTTCTCAAGGCTTTCTTCATGGTTGTAGATTAAGAGCTTTTTGTAGGTGGAGCAGAAACTGCAAGTGATGTTTCATGGGTGGTTCTTTTGGTATTATTGGACTTGTTCCAAGTATAACAACCATCCATTTTCTTTGTAACCCTTGGTTCATCCCTTCCTAATGTCAAGAGACAGAGTTATCCTGCTTTAAATATGTCCTGTTGGACTCATAAGGTTTTTCTGCAGTTGTGACTGTTGGGACTTTTTGAGTTCTTGTTTTTTGTTCTCAGTTCAGGCTTCAAGTTTTGACTTGGAGTTATCTGGATTGTTTAGTATTTCAGCATACTGAGTGGTGGTTACTTCCTCTAAAAGGTTCTGGATCTGATGGTTTTGCTGCTAATCCATTCTACAAACACCAGGAGCAGGAAGCAAACTGAGAAGGTCTTGAGGAGCAAAATCCAATTGGGCTGCATGCCAGAGCAGCTGATGCAGAATGCCTTCCAAAACCATTCAACGGTCAGTGCTGACCCTGCCTTGGGACTCTCTTCTATCTCTCAAAGATCTTGTCAGATGATAATTTAACCCTGTGCTGCATTATTTATACCTTTCCAGTTATGTACATGTACTTTTTAAATTTTTCGTCCAGATCAGTGTCCCAAGGCATATGTCCTCTCTTTGTCATGTGGCTTTTTGGAGCTGAGCTTTCCTCAGCATTGGATGTGTTGAAAACAAGCAATAACAATCTTCTCTTTCATGGTGTCTGTATTTCAGGTTATCAAAGACTTCTTCCCTTCCATCCTAGCCCTTGCTCAGGTGTTTCTGCACTCAGCACACCCAGCTGTGGTTTCCTTTGGCAGCTGCATGTACAAACAAGCTTTTGCAGCCTTTGACTCCTACTGCCAGCAGGTACAGTGTGATGGACACAGCTGTTTTATTTGGGTTTGCACTTTGTTCTAGGGTGTACATCATGATCCTTTAAAGGACAGGCTTTCAGGCAGTTGGAAGCCTTTGGAGGGAGGTCTGTGCCAAAGAGTAGGCCAAGAAGAAGATGGAGAACAATCACAGCAAGACTGGTAGCAAGTGACTCAGGCACAGAGACTGCTGTGATTATCTGTACCTGATCAATTTAGTTCCTATAAGCAGAGCAAGGCAGACATTTTCTGATATTTCACTGAGGTTCCTTTGGTGCCTTTTTCCTTAGGAGGTTGTGACTGCTTTGGTGACTCACGTGTGCAGTGGAAGTGAGGCAGAACTGGACATTTCTCTGGACGTGCTCACGGATTTGGTGGTGCTGCACACGTCCCTGCTGATGCGCTATGCCACCTTTGTGAAGGTATGTGCCTTTCTGGGTTTGTACTGAATTTGTGAGTCCCTTACACCACTTTGCCTCAGATCTAGAATACACCTGTACTTCTCCAAAACAGAGGTATTGGAAAAGCTTGTACCTGTAAAGCTTTAATGTTTGAAGAAACGCAGTGGTCAGAAATGAAAGGTATCTGCTGTCAAAGTGTGAGCTGTAAGATAGAACTGTATGATTTTTTTGACAGAGGAAATTAAGATAGACCATTCCTTTTAGCTGGACAATGCTTGAATTGCATGTGTGGAATGGTGCCTACAGTGGAAGGAAAATTATGTCTATTTACATAATCTATTTCAGAAACTTGGCAAAAACTGCCCCCTTTGTGGACTGCCCATTCTGTCTATTGAAAGACTGATAATACTTTAGCCAATATTTGAATCCTGAGACAAAATTGCTTGCAGAGATGGAAGAAGACATACCCTAAGATTTAAAAAAAGAAAGTACTCAGTGGGGAGAAAAAGAATGGACTACTGAGTTCTAAGAATGATAAGCAGAGTCAGACCTGCCCAGTTGCCTATTTCCAAAAGTATTTAAAGTGGAGATTGAGGGAAGAGCTAAACAGCAAGGCAAGCATGTCACAGTACTTTCACTGAACACTCCCCATCTGTGGTGGTTTGTAGCTTAAGGACAGCTTGTATTTAAGAGTCCTTGTACAGGGTGGGTGTAGGTATTCCCACACCTCTCTGATATTTTGGTGCTTCCTGTGAGTTAATTGTACACTATGGGGAAAAAACTGTATACTTTTTGCTGTTTAGTTGGTTGATTGTTAAATGAAAATTACTTGCTTAATTTCTTGCTTGTCAAATACTTTGAATCTTGTGACCAAACCTGTGATAGAAAATAGACAGCTGTCACTTGTCCTGAGCACTCCCAAAATGCTTATGGTAGAAGAATTGTTCTTCCCATTCAGCCTCTGATAAAATGACCTGCCATAATTAAGGCCAGAGCAATAATTTGGCATTTATGTTTGTTTAATTTGAATGTAGCTTTTTCATGCGTGTACAAAAAAGGTAAAGTTAATTGTCTTCCCTGAGACTGGCAATTCAGGTATTTTTGAGAATATGGAAAGGTATTCTTGATCCATCGAGCTAGTTTGTGGCTTCTCTTACAGACCATTTTAGACTCTACACAGAAACTGAATCCATGCCAGATCCGGAAGCTTTTCTACATCCTCAGCACTTTAGCATTCAGCCAGAAGCAAGAAGGGAGCTACATTCAGGTAAGCAGAGACACAACAGAAAGTTGTTCAGGCTGTGCCTTGGTTTTTTGCTAGGTTAACTAAATACTGGCCTCATCTATGAACAGTGATTGATGTCAGGATGTCCTTCAGCTTAAAACTCTCTTCTCCCCAAGTGGCTGCAAATTAGCTTATTTCCACCCTGATATCAAGGGCTTATCACAGTGACTGCATTCCTCTCATCTTTCCCAGAAAGGTCCCCTTCTCTTGCACATCTAAGAAGGGTAGAGTTATTAGATGTGTTGTTGGAAGGGTACTGGTGGTAGTCCCTAATCTGACCTCCCAGTGAAAGTGGGACTGTCACCAGCACAGTGTCATGTTGATTGTTGCTTTGTCTGATTGTTGCTTTGTCTAGCTGACCCTTGAAGGCTTGCAAAGGTGTAAATTCAGCAGCCTCCTTGAGCAGCTCTGTTTCTCCATCATTTAAAAGCCTTCAGAAAGCACAGTTCAGTGTCTTCCCTGAGATGTTTGTTTTGATTCAGGCACTTAAATTCTGTAAACCAGAGACAACAGTGACTCCTGTTAGCAGAACTGAACTTCACAGTGCAGAGGGCTCTGCTGTGAAGTGGTAGAATTCACACCTCTCATGCCTCTGGTTTAAACATGAGAAGCTGTCAAACCTGGTCTGTCTAAATCCACCTTCATCTTGCACAGGATACCTTGTGTGACTCAGTTGCAGCATAACAGGGGAGGTATTGGACACCTTTGTTTGGATTTCTGAATCCTTGAGCATAGCATATAAATAATTCAAAGATATTTATTTCACAACAGAGATGTCTGGCTTGAAAATATTCCCATTCATAAAGTCCAATTCTTAGGAATTAGGACTATTTGTCTTTCTTTGAGTCCCTGTGTAGTTTGTGATTGTGGGTATGTTTGCACATGGTAATTTGAGATTATAAGGAAAAACTGCTCTTCCTCTGATTGGTCTGTGGCATGTAAAACAGCATTTCTATAGTCATTTTGGGCCTTCCCACTCACCCTGTTAAACTGGAGCTCTTCACTGCCAAAATTCCCAGTTGTATGGCAGGTTTAGCTCCTTTCTGAACTAAAGGAAGAAACTTTACTTTCCTCAGTGATTTCCCCACCTCCCACCCCAAGTCTTTCATATGTGTGATTTGTGAAAATTGCCTTGGCAACACTCATTGTAACTTTGCAGCCCAGGAGGACTTTGCCATCAGGATGTTCTGCCTGTCACTCTCAGAAGTTGTGAAAAGAAGGGGAGGAGTGTCTAGAATTTATTTTGAGCTGGGAGTTTGTTACTAGAGATCCAAGGTTGGCAGTTTGACTCTTATCTTCAGTGATGCCAAAGACTCCAGGGGTAGGTCACCAAGAAATCAGTATCCTGAGAGGCAACTTCTTTGCCTTCTCTAAGGGCACTTCTAAACTGATGCCTCTTACACATGAGGATCTTGGCAGGTGGATTAGGCATTTGTCCTTGCAGTGCACAGTTAATCTTTGGATCTTCACCACAAACTGCTCCATCCCTCAGTCTCCTGAAGTTGACAGTGTTTTGAAGTGCACCTCTGCAGCTGCTGTTAGGGTGTGACAGGCTCCAAGACCATCTGCTATTTTTTTAACATTCTGTCTATTAATTGTAGGTAAAACCTGGACTGACTACATTCTGTGTAGTAGTTAGAGCAAAGTCAAACCAAGTCACTTCTAATGCTGTTAACAGCCTTACTTGGAGCTGTGACCAGTATTTTCATAATAAAGGAAGTGTCAGAGTCCACAGGGACTCAAATTAATTTCAGAATTTTCATACAGCAAAGCTGTAATCCCAATAAACCATCCCCCTGTAGCCCTTGGAGGTGACATTAAGTGAAGATGCTGACAGAACTGTGAGTGATGCACACAAGTGCCTCTGTGGTGACATGGTCTGTTATTCTTTTCAGGATGATATGCACATGGTGATCAGGAAATGGCTCTCCAGCACAGTTCCCAACCACAAACAAATGGGGATTATTGGTGCTGTTTCCATGATAGGCAGCGTGGCATTAAAAAGGTGAGAGAAAATGTAGCAAAGATGAATTTAAAATGGCTTTCAGTTCAGGCCTGGAGTGGAACAAAGACAGGAGGGCATTGCCTTTGAGTTCATGCACATCTTAGGTGAATCTAGGAACTTCAAACTCTCTTCTGCATACTGTGGTGTTTGGTATTTCATCCTGTGCAGTGCTGCTCACCTGCTGCTGGTCTCAAAGGCATTCTAAATTCCTTGTTAATGCCTATTTGTGGATGCCTTGACCAGCACCAGTAGGACCTACTGCTTGGAAAAAAATTGAACACTGGTGGACTGACTACGGATCAGCTTCTGACTCTAAGCTGAATAACCTGAGGTTATTTGAATAATAATATAATAATAATAT
>VXAC01002786.1:0-26596 GCA_013399225.1 Rhipidura dahli | reverse complement strand
TATGAGGGTTCCGTGCGTCCGCACAGAGGAAACCTCACAAATACAAAATGAACACCTTTGGTGAGGTGCATCCTTCACGGGACTCAGCACAAGGTCCCAAGATCTCAGTGATTCTCCAGCTTCACTGAGACCACAACCAATCTCTGGATCTTTTATTCTGAGAGTAACTGTAGCCTCGATTCCCTGGTCCTTGCACCCCCTAATCACAAATATTCATCTTTCCTCTTAAAAATGTGACTTTTGTCATGTCTCCATCCTGCAATACTTTATTAGCACGAGAGACCATTACCTGAAGTTGCTGTAAAATAAATGACAGCTCTCTCAGCTCTTTTGTTATTATATTGGAGTAGAAGACAGACAGTCCTGTGAGTATGGCTGAAGAACATATAGTCCTGTTCTGCATGCAGAGCTGGGAATCAGCATGCAATTGAAGCAATCTAAAGTTTACTGGATAGTTTCAGTAGAGAAAGACTGAATTAAAAACAGAAAATGGAAAATGTTCTGTTCAGCATTTTGAGACAAGCCACAATCCAAATTAGGTCATTAAATGCAAGCTGTGGAACTTAGCTTTGATCTGTAAGTCACTGGAGAATAGGATAGTAAAGAAAAGCTGTGAAAAACAACTCAGTTTTCTGACTTCCTCTCCTCAGAGCTCTCTCAAGGAGATCCCACCATTCATTTGGAAGCTCTTCTTCCTAACACCTTGCCCATGGATCTGTTCCTAACCATAGATAAAAGGACAAGTTTCCATTAGGGTGCAGTTAGGCATGTACCTCCATTTCTATTAACTATGTAATGAAGAATAATAAAGCAAAAATAAGAACATTAACATTTTTTTGGTAGTAACAGATCATTCTTAATGGAAACTCTGTGCCTTAATTCCCTATACATGGTAATAAAACTTAGCTCATTTTGTCAGTTCATGAGGAGAAAAAGGACAAACAAAAAAATTAAAATGACACCCCATCCCACCCTGCTCACAACTGAGCTAACCAAGAATGAAATATTTGACTTCTGCAAATCAGTGGAAATTGTACTTCATTTGGGGAAAACTTCACCTCATTACCACTTATTATCTGATTTAAAATATTTTAGTAAGTACAGATTTACATACAAATATATATTACCCAGGAACAGGCTAGAATTGTGGAAGCAAACTTGGTCAGAGCTGAAAATAAGACTTGATCCAATATCAAATGAAGAACATGAACATTTCTCTATTGACTTCAGGAGATTTTGGATGGAGTCCCTTTGGAGACTGCACACTGAGAAGGATTTCTCTACTCCCCTCCTTTGCCAGAGGAAGATAAAAAATATATTAAAAATAATGATATATTTTTCAATTTGACAAAATGTCTGGTCTTAAGCTCTGGACCAGAAAGGAAATCTTTATTTTCTCTATTGCAGCTAAACATATACATAGTTACAAAATAAAAACAAAAACCACAACAGCAACAAACCAAAACAACCAACAAAACAAACAAAAGGAAAACAACCGAAAAAAACAAAATCAAGACACCATACAACACCCCTTGCTGACTGAAACAGATCAGAAAGTTATTTCCTCTACAATTTTATTTTGGTTTATGCATTTACCATATTTCCTATTGGAAAATGAGTTCACAGCAGCTGCTGTGAACCACATGTTGACAGCCTAACTAGGAAGATGATAAAATATTCTATTACTTGTGCCTGATGACAGAGACAGCCATTCATCCATCAAAGCTAAACAAAATACCTTCAGTCCAACCCATAAGGGTTCTTCTGTGTGAACTCCAGCCGACCTAATTAAAAGCCTGTTATAAAGGAAAAATCAGGAAGACAGAACTATGGGTTATGATATGCTGGATTAGGCCAATTTACTGAGCATAATTTGTCTGAGTTTCAGTCACAGAGGTCAAGAATAAAACTTAGAAAATCAGGATAAAAGCCATACAATAGAATCATATGTCTGAGGTAATCTCTGCTCTCACATGAATTAGTTAAAGGCTGACTTGTTAAAGGCTTTTAAGCTTTGAGATACATATTCTCTTATTAAAATATCCAATTTTTATGGCTGCCTAATTCTACTTTTCCCTTCCTGTAAGTCCAATCCCTTTATTGAAGAGTGCCAAGCATGTGGCTTCAGTGATTGGAAACAACCTGTGTGAGGCTTCTACAAAAAGCACAGGTGACTCTTACTCCTGCTGAAACAAATATTTTCAAATCTATGCCAAAAAAAGAACAACACAGCTAAAGAAAGGCCATGTTGTGCCACTTATTAACAATGCTTTGTGCTTTCATTTTTTATTTTGCTTTTTATTTATTATTTATTTATTATTTATTTGGCAAGCTTGTTCATTACTCTTCCCTTCATTCACATATATAGTGTACAGAACACAGTTTGACATGGCTTTCCTTTATACCTTTTTTTATGGCAAGATATCAACTGTTTCTTCAAAAGGCTTCCATTTCAGCACAAATCCCAGAAAATGCTGTAGCAAATAAGTATGTGCCAGTGTCAATATGTCTTTTTAAGCTATTATGTATCTAGTTCTTTTCTACTTGTGCTATTTGTATTGCTGCCATGGCACTGAGGAATGCTGAATTGCCCTGTTGGACTGCTATGAAAACTGGAATCAGGCATTTCACAGCTTTCCTCTTGAACTGCACAACTCTAAAATATGAAGGATAAATTCTCTGTTTTTCCTTCTCTGCTGGAGACATGAGAGAAGATTTCAACCATACAGCTGTGGATCACTTTGAAAGCCCTTCTGGCACATAGACTGCAGAATTCCAGGGGGTTTTCTCAGGTAACTCTCTTGTTATGTTCTCTGTGCAACAGTGCTATCCTCCTCTTTATTTTTGTCCTTCTTTTCTCATTGTAATAATGGGGAAGTCACTCATGACACCAGCCCCTTTAAAACAAAAAAGCACAACTCCTCCCTTGCTATAGCTGGAGTTGTAGGAGCTGTAGGGAATTTAAGAACATAAATTCTTCTCATAATTTCAGTATTGTATAAAACACTGAGAAAACTGGATTAAAAAGAAAAAAAAAAAACACAACAGTATTTCTGCTATTTAAATATTCCATTAGGGCCCTGATTATAATTCTCTAAGCTGAGTAGCCCTATGGTCACCACTCATAATAAAGGATGTATTGCACAGGAACTGCGTATTTACACTACAAAAGTTGATCCATATCCCAGAAACATTTGAGGAGTGAAATGACAATTCAGCAAGGGTAGGGGAAGAGTACTCCTTTTAAATAAAAACAGATTCCCTTAAAATATATATGCATATCTACACATATATATATATAAATGAAGCAGGGGGAATCTGTTTTGAAGTTCCTCCTGTTTGAACATTTGCTTTCAGACTGTGATGCAAAAAATCAGTTTCAAGCTGTACACTTCACAGAAAAGCTCAAATTTCCATAAAATTGCAAGAATAATCAAAATACTTCATTTACATTCAATATGTAACCTGAATTCTTTTCCATGCTCTGATGAGACAGGCTGGAGTTCTGCTTTTTCTTCATTTTCTTCATAATGAGACATAACTTCTCTTTATAAAATCTGCCTGTAACCTCCAAGCATCTACAGCAAAGCTCCCTACTAACATAGAATCTGACTTATGCTCTCCAAGGACAGCTATCCTGGCTTTTCCAGAAGATTAAACCTTCTGTGTTACTTTACACGTAGAGTAAAATGCACTTATTTTTAAGTACAGAGTGGGAATATGGAAATTTAAAAAACAAAAACATTTTCCACTTTTCAATTTGCCTCTTTGACAGAAGAGGATCTTTCCACTTTGTCTTCATGATAACTTCAGTGACTTTCACCTCAGTCCAGGGTTTTTGTGGGACAGAAATACTGGGAACTGCTGGGCAGTTTAACTCTGGAGAGATTGCTCCTGTAACAGGATATTTTCAGACCTAGACTACAAGTAAGGATATAGAATACAATAATTATGGGTTAGATTCCAGTACAAGTTCCCTGGAATATACAATCCAGGTTCATGGTGAAAAGAATTGACCATTTTTTTAAGACTAAATCCTTCAGCCTGCCTTTTCAAGAGTGCAAAGAATCCAATCACCAGCTCCCTGCCTTCCTCAGGATATAGGATCACATTGCACATTATAAATCCTGAATTCTTTTACAAGACATAGGCAATTATGTACACCTTCCTGTGACAGAAAGGGCTGAAACACAGAAAGTTGGGGTGACAACCCATCAAAAAACAACAGCAGAGACGAGATACAATTGTCTGTTTTTCTCACCCACAGCTCTGCGGATGCCCACCCAAAACCCCAGCACCTCCTTCTCTTTACATGAGACAAAGTGGGACAGAAACAAAGCTCCCAGAGCAGCTTTGATTCTCACTGTACTAAGTGCCTTCTCCCTGCAGGGCAGCCTGTGCAATTGCTGCTTAAGAGATGCTTTTTTGCTGAGGGTGGGCATTTGCAGTGAGAAGAGGCACAGCTGCCAAAGGAAGAGTAACGAGGCAGGACTGTGGTAAAAGCAGTGGGCAAAAGCACCCAAGGAGAAGGGCAATAGCTGCTCCAGAGCAGCACTGTGGAAACTGGCCATCTCTTTCCAAATCTGAAGTTTCCCTAGGGTTCAGACAGATTATTCATTACAAATATTTACCTGGCAAGTCTTGGCATGTTTCTTTAAGATCTATATTGCTTGAGAGTATTACTGACATGGAATGGGGTTTTTTCAATGTAAAATATTGATTTTCAAGTAAACTTGTCAGTGTGAAGGCTAAAATGGAAAAGGTGAGTTACAGACAAACCTTCTCAGGTCCTTCTTTTTTTTTTATATATAAAATATAACACTGATATAAAATATAACACACTAACTCAATTATTCTCTGACTGGAAATTAGATGAATTTTCTCAGCCAAGAGGAAAAGTAGAAGAGTATTTCTGCTTTTAACAGAAAAAGCAAAAACATTTTTTCTGACTTGGAGGTTTGCCAAGTCTTACAAAGTCAGATGTAATCTTCCTGAGAGGTTTGGCCTTCTCAGATTAAATTCCATAATCACATGCTTCTCTGAAATGTGGACTTGTGTGCTCCTCCATTTTCTCAAGCTGCTATGTAAAGTTATATTTTATTTCTGGAAATAACAAGGGAAGAAAATGTGTTTCATAAAGGAGGTCATTCCTCAAGATCTCAATTGAAAATCAACAAGTACATTTTACCATGCACACTGAACTGAAAACATTTGAGAGACATAGTACCAGATTAGTTGCTGATATTAATAAGCTCCTGCATAGTTAGAGGCAGGATATTGTCTAATCATCAACAACAGAAAGGTATTTTTGAGCCAAAACAGCTAAAATTTTCAAAGAAAACAACAAAGGCACACAGAAAGAAAAAAATCTCCAAAAATGAATAATATTTTCATACATAGGACTTCTGCAGCTGATGATCCCTTTCCTACTCTTGTACATACCTGTGTTCAAACCCAAAAAAATACAAACACTTATTTACACACATTCAGAGAAGGCAGTGGTGGTGCTGAGGCACGCTGCACTGACAGGTTGCACCTATGGCTGGACAGGTTTAAAAGCAGAGAGATAATAGAGAGGAACAGCCATTCCAGCAGCTGCCTTGTCAGACTCATTCTACTTTTTTTTTTATTCCAATGTGTTACTAAAACTCCCTTCAAAAAGAATACTGTCATGAAATTACTTTGCACTGTTGCTTCCTGACCACAGACAGACAGCAAGAGCTGTCCAAGCTCAGAAGCTGTTCATGATAAGAGGGGTGGAGAAGAGACAAAGTTTCAATTCCTTTATGTTTCCTTCAAGCAGAATGGAGATCTTCTGTCAACATGATCTGGTGGAAACATAAACTCTTGAATCAATTACTCTGATTTCACAGCGGGTGGGATCCTCCTGTCAGTAAAGACAACAGGAATTTCCACGGTGATAGTAAAGGCTGGCATCCTGTGCAGGTGAGATCATTCTTTTATGCTGGGAGGTGTCTCATTTTCTGTTAAACAAAATTAATCATGAGTTTTGTTGGTTTTTTTCAGTAAGTGTTTCCAAAACATGGCTTTGGTCTCTTTGATTCCAGCTGCTAAGTACTGACCTGCTTGCAAAAATAGCATGTAGTTGACTGATTGGAAGAGTATTTAATTTTCTTCAAAACAAAACCTAGAAATATTCCAATCTCATCATTGAAACAGCAGACACAACAGACTCAATGTCTTTTTACAGACTGGGTGGGGTTTTTTACCTCCATGCTACACACACACTCACTTGTTTATTCATTTATTTATTACAACATTCTTGCATGGCATTCCTACAACCTTCCTTGGGCCCCTCTCAGACACAGACACAGCCCAGGACTGGTACCACAGTCTCACCTTTGCTGTCATGGCTTCTCTCTGGGATCATCAGCACGTGTGACCTGGGCTGCCCTGGCTAACCAGCCCTGCCACCAACTGCACCCTGCTGAAATAAAAAGCATTTTGGTAACTTCAGAGCTGTGATAAAATTCTTCTCTCTCCCAACAACTTTACAAGCTCTCTAATAGTATTGCCATTTTAGAGATTAAAGGTTTTACAGTTCTATGATTAAACCCAAGGTGAAAGATCAGTAGGAAAAAGAAAATCAAAATTCTCCTCAGCCCATGAGATTCAGTGTTACAAAAGTTGTCCTATATCATCTGCTTGTACTTACAGGCCCCAGGTACCCTCCATCCCCTACCTTGCTTAAATGTATGGACAGCCAAAGAACCGCTCCCAGAAATGGAAGGTTTATCCTGACTGGTCTTTACTTCAGAGCTATTTGTATTTCCCTGTATTTCAGGATATCAAAGGATATTTTTATTAGTTTTTGATTTTCAGCCTTACATCAATACTCCTTACATTAAATCTGGCATGCATTTTTACTCAAAGCATCAACTTTTGTCTATATTCCATTTATGCTTTGACAAGACTAAGGTTATTACTTTCTCCTGCTTTTCTGCCTGATTATTAGGCTTACATGACTTACACTGATATTTATCAGCCAAGCTGAAGAAGCTACTCTGCCTCTTGTTAGGCATCAGCATTGCTGTTTCCTACATGACTTATAGGTAATAAAATTACATTAAGACAGCACTGTTTATTGTATTTGATCAAATTTGTTTACAAATGGAAATATTACACTCAAGCTCCATTAAAATACATCATCTCCAGAGATCTGCAGATGTTATTTACTCACAGGGAAAGTTTCTGTACATATTAATAGTTATTCAGTTCTTCCAGATACCAATTTTACTTAATACTCTCAAGACAATACATGATAGATATCCCACTCAAACAGATCAGTGGATAAATAGTACAGCAGCCTTTTGCAGGGCTGCATCTCTGGAAAGGACGAGCACACTGCTACTATCAGGCTCCAGTTCAGTTTAAATTAAGCATATTTATTCTGATTCCAAACTATAGCTTTGTTATAAAACAGCAATTAGTGAACATGAATTAAAACAAATCTGCATAAAACAGTCTGTAGGACTACAGACATAGTTATGCTTTAGAAACTATGAATAGTTTCTAAATAGTCACAAGCAATAGCATTTAATTGTCCCATCAAACAAATGTGGAAAATTACAGAAATACAGTAAAAGAGGAATATCATATGAATGTAAAAAAATTTGCAATTATTTGAATACAGGCTGTGTCATTAATGTCTTATGAAGTTAAGGCAGCTTTGAGTGCAGATCAGATTCTTACAGAAGTCCATGATCATTTCACATTAAAACCCTCACCTTTATAACTGGGCATTTAACAGATTTGGAGGATGAGATGGAATTATGCAGATTGTATTTAGAAGGCTTAGACCAGCAAGTGCTGTCTTACAGAGCCTTACCCTCCAAATTAGGCAATCCTATTTTTTCCTGAGACTGTCTTCTAGCTGAAAGCATTTTCTGTATATAAAACACTTGTAACAACCACCTATATTTGACGGCAATGAGACCATTAGGTTTGAGCACATACTTAGAATATCACTTATCCTCTGCTTTCTGCACATGAATGAAATTCACCTTACACATCTGTCTTTTTATTAAATGATACCGCTACCCCCCAAAAAATAACCATGCAAGCAAACAAGAAAAGCTCATCCCAAGAAAAGAGATTACAAAAAAGTTTGGTGTTTTATAGCAATACAACCCTTTCTTTTGTTTCCTGTTCCAGAGTAAAGAAATCTTGTGTTTCTTATCTCCTTCCCAAATAAGCTTTACAATAGCTGCTTCAAAAGTCAAATCAGCTGATTAGTGTTGTTCTGTCTCCACAAAATAGATCAAAACCATAAGAGCTTCTGTTAATGTCTCAATGTGAAATTACTACCAAGGATGAGTTGTGCCTGAAACTGGCATGCAGGGAGATATTCCTTACTTGCTCATTGGCTTGGAAAAATATTAATGAAATTACTTCTTTTTAAAAGAGAAAAACATTGCAGGTTTTCTTAGTCTGTTAGCAACTGGCATCATAATGTATTTTCTGCACTATGTGTAGCACCTGGTTGTATGTCCTTGTAGAGCTATAAAGGAAAGTTGCTTGTATAACCTGGAAAGGAGGCAATTTACTGAAATTAGGTAATTCACCACTTGGGAAAAAGTGCTCTGTGCTCTCCTTGGAAAACCCCACAGTATCTCTGAGGAAAGGTGGGGCATTATTTGCCTCGTGTTGCTCATTAACCAAACTGCAGGCACAGCTTTTCATTTGGTGACATGTGAGAGAGCTGAAGGAGACCTCACAGCTCTGGGCCATTTCTCCCAGTGGACCATTCCAGACTGTGACTGACACAGGTCACAGGCAGGACCAGGGAGTGCTTCCCAACTGGCCAGGGAGTCAAGGATGCTTTAGGAACCTGTGCATAAAGGATCTTCCCCAGACTAAAAACACAAAGATTTTACAGCAGTTATTAACAGACCTAAAACCAAACAACTTCAAGTGGAAAATCACTTTCTGTGTTTTCTTTGGCTTTGCTTTGCTTTCTGCCAAAGCTAAAACTTTTTTTGCACAAAAACTTGCAGTTTTAAGTTCTGTTAGTAGACTAAGAGCTATTTGCAACAGCATCCTTCCCAGAGATTGCTTCTAAACTCCATCTGCTCCTTGGCTTGCTTCCAGCAGGCACAGCCCCAGTGGTGGGAGAAGAAGGGAGAGGGGTTAGCACAGACACCCATCCCTGCTCTCCTGCCCCTCCACGGGGTGAGGGGTGGGGGGGGCACAGCACGGGACTGCAGCCAAGGAAAACCCTCGGTGTGGCCTGCGGGCTGCTCAGTGGCAAACATTTCTGCAGCTTCAGAGGAGCAGCACTGTTGAGCAGCAGCCAGGATGCTGCGAGCTGCCAGCTCTGTGGGCAAGAGGAGAGAGTTCCAGGCGACACTGAGAACCCTCCTGGCTCTTGCAATGAGATCTAAGTCCAGTTTTGAGGTACAGCTCCAACTTCCTGTTACTGACATCTCCAACATGCCATTATCCCACCCAAAAACTCCTGACACTTTCAGACTCTTTTTTAAAATACTAATTAATATAATGATTTGTCTGACCAGGACCCTACTCCCATCTTGTTTTTGAGAAGTCCAGCTCCCTTCTGCAAACAGTCCTTCTACTTCACTTTAAAAACAAATTTAATTCTGAAAAATGTACTGAATGTTTTCTTTTCAGTAACCTACTGCATTTCCATAATTCTTACATTTTTTCTGGCTTAATGGTAACAGCAGGTACTGCAACTGTAAGTTCTTCCCAACAAGCAAAATCTGTTCAGATTTGTGTTACCCATCACTCAGGCACTTTTGCTAGGGAGGCAAAGCCCATTTCCAGTTTTCAAGGTGATCACTGCCTCCATGGTAGGTTATGCTTCCTCTGACACCCTCTGGATAGAATTTCAAGGCACTATAAACACAAGTGAAGAGCCTTTGAGAATATAATTTTCACTCCTGTGAGGATTTTTCAAAAATTACTGGCTAATAATCCCCACAATGTAAATTGACTTGCAAAGGAAAATGCACGTGGGTGCTTTGCATGTATTATAACATTTTCTTAAAACTGCATTCTGTGCTCCCTGGGTGTAGAAGATCAAAATGACCTTCATGACACAGTATTGACAGAAATATTTTCAAGTTTTAAGCAAAAATATTTTGATGGCACAGTGTCTTCCATATACAACACTAATTATATGGCATACATATGTCAAATATGGAATTCACTCAGAATTATTTTCCTTCTTAAGTCTTACCCTCATATTAAGCACAATTTCCTTTTCATCCTGATCTGAGTTTAAATTTGAAATTCTCACTTTATAACCAGATGCAGCAGCAGGCATATTTCGTTCTGCCAAGTCAGAATATGTGCTGTATCCTGTGGCATACTATTTGACTTTTCAGTGTCAGCACAAATGATTACCCATTAGAAGATTTAAAAATCTTTATAATGTCATCACTCAAGTGTTTTCAACATTCATCTGCATCTCACTTAAGTTTGGAGGTGAAACAGATTTTAACATAGCAGTGATAGTAGCTCTATACAAGGGAAGCAAAATGAGTGCCATTTATCCCCCCTAAGGCTTCAGCAGAACCTAAAGAGTTCCACCAAGAGCAAACTTAACTGGTCTCAGTTTTGAGAGCTCCGTGTGCTGTGCTGCACATCTGTGCAACTCCAGAATTTTGGATGAGATTTAAACAGTCCCAGGAGTTCAGTTCTTTTCCCTGGTAGGCATTATAAACCCTTGAATGCCTCACTACCTCAACAATACTGGATTTATCTTCATAGTCTGCAGGGACTCAGATCCTACAAGTCTTGGGCTTCCCATCTTTAGAGTCACAGAATCAGGTTGGAAAAGACTCCAGAGATCACTGAGCCCAAGCTATGGCAGAGCACTACGCTGGCAGCCAGGCCATGGCACTGAGTGCGATGTCCAGCCTTTCCTTAAACACCTCCAGGGACAGTGACTCCACCACCTCCCTGGGCAGCCTGTTCCAATGTCTGATCACAGAAAACCTGCACACAACATCTCCAGTTATAAAAAGTGGCACAAATAAAAAAAAAAAATCAAAACTTTAAATATTAGTCAGGTCAACTTGACAATTCCCATAGGAATCAATTTCCACTGAGATCCCATATTTTATTAGGTAGATTTCTAAATATTAGCTGTCTACTCATATTAGACTTCCCTCTTCAGAAATAAATGATGTATTGTACATTAAGAGGGTATAATTCCACTCAGTCTTTTTCTTTGTGAAGTTTTCAAAGCACCTGTGTCTGGAAAACTACTTCCCCAAGAGTTTAAAGGGCTGACAACACCGTCTTTGAAAACTTTTGAAGGGTTTTATAGAGTAAAAGGACCATAAAAGAGTAAATGTAGCATCTATTTTTAAAACTGGTAAAGAGATGGAGCCCTCAAATAGGTGTCTTGTAGAACCTGGGTAGTCTGCAGTGTGAAGGCTTTGAGAATTATGTTTCTGATATCTAATAACCTATAAACTTCTGCTAAGAATTTTCCAAAAGTTGAGGGAAATGTTCTGTCTCTTTCCCATTTAGGTTTTCTGGTCTATGATAAATATTGTGACCTCAATTGTAGTCTTCCTCTCAAAGACAGACTGTAGCCCCTCTGGAAATTGGACCATCACATCACTCACTTAGCATACAGAAGTCAAACTCTTCTAGTCAACTAATTTGTATGGCAAGTGGGTATTTAATATCTTTAAGAGCATTCCACAGCTTACAAGAATTCTGCCAAGAGGTCAAAGAGTTATTAGAGTTATACAGACAGCCATATTCACACTGAGGAGAATCACATGCATTTAATTTCATTACAAAGAGAAGCAAAACCCCAAAGCTTCCTCATGTTAGGGAAAGGAATTAAGATCTGAGCATACACTCAGCCACTTCTGCCTCACCCTTGCTGTTTGAAGCCGGAACTGCAGACACAGCTTCACACTCATGAGACATTAGAAATGGATAGACCCTGCTCCCTCATCTCCTTACTAAACCAAACCACTTCATTCGGCTTAATACAACTGTTATATTTCCTTACAACATTTTAGAGGAAGTGAACCATTTTCCATTTTAAATGAGGAGAACTTTTTCACGGATCAATGGCCCAAGAAGTCTTTTGATTTGGGGTCAGTCAAAACTTTTGTTCTGTTGCACTTACAAAGATACTGTATTTTTACATTCCTGCAATTAAAAACATTTTTGAGCAACAAGGTCTAGATCTTCATTAAAATTAATTCCATAATATTTGCTGCAGTCAGATTAAATAACAAAGCCAAAGGCATTCAATTCCAGTGGCTCATCTGCTTTCATCTAAAATAGGGAAAGACATTATCTTTCAGAGCATAGAAATCTCTCCTCTACTTCATGAGCTACAAGAAGGATGCTGAAGAACTTGTCTCTTAATAAAGCATGTAGCCTTGGAAACAACCTGATGGAAATTAAGAATGATTTCCCATATACCTTTACTCTCTCTGAACAGTGAAAGGTGCAGAGGAGTCCTTGAAAGCCAAGCAGCCCATGCACTGACAAAGTTAAACCCCTGCAAGTCCAGGATTAATCCCTAGGGTGAGAGAGCCAAAAGGCTGGGACAAGTTTCCCAATCTCCTGTGATGCTCTGAGGCACGGGAACCTAAAGGGCTGAACTCAGACAAGCCATCTCAGTCATATTCACAACCTCATTTATCCATTTCCTGCAGGCCTGGAGTGCTCCCAGACTGTGTTCACTGCGTGTAACCCAGAAAAAAACATATCAAATTGGGATTTAACTTTTAAATTAGTTAGGTTTTCTCTTCCTAGAACATTTGCTTTTGTGCTGCTTTCCATGTGCCACAGGGTGCCGTAACAGTAATGTGTAGTTACAAGTGGACTGCATTTGACAGCCATTAATACTAAATGACATTTCGAGCCATGGTGACAGGGGGCCCTGCACCCTTTCTGCATCTTTTTCAGAACGATAACACAAGGCAGCAAAAAGGAAAGTTGTAGCATACAAAACCCAGTTCACAGGTTCAGCTGATGGACAGGAAGTCACACCCTGAAGGACGACTTTTTCTCCCCCTTAAATAGAGAGAAAAAGAAAATTCAGTGTAATAGACAAAGAAATGAATGCAATTGTGGCTGCACAGTTCCCACAGCTTGTCACAAAATGGCACTTGAAAATATAAATCCAGGATGACTTGTATTGAATGCAGCAGATAAGGGAAGCAAACAAGGAGCAGCAGCAGCAGCACACAAGCTGGTGAAAGACATCAAAGGAGAAACAAAACTGCTCGGGATAATACAGAAATCTATTTGGCCACTTCATATATTCAGAAGGTAGATGGCCCAAGAAGCATTTGGCAGTTTGCTTTTATTTTGCCTGCAGAAAAATTGAAATATGCCTCTTCAAAAATATACAGAGCAAAAAAGGAGTTGATCAGGAAAGAACATGGTTGAGAAAAAAAATTAGAGTCAGATTGGAAATAGGTAAAACAGAGGCTGTGGACAGACTCTGCTGCTAAAACCATCCTTCTGGCATGGTTTGTTTTCTTAAAAAAATGCCACCTGCTCGCATTACCAGAAGAGACTTGTGAGGACTTCTCTTATTTTTCTATTATTATTACTTTTTATTATTTACCTTTTCATTCTTTATTTGAGGCAAACCATTAAGTGTTAATTTGCCAGTGGGCAAATGTGCCCAAAATGACTACATTTGCTTTAACAGACCCAGAGCAGGAAGCAGGGGCTGAATGTAGGTTTCTGGAGTTTCTGTGTCACTTGCTAAACAGCAAAACCTTGCATTTCTATGGCAACATATGTCTCTTTCTGTGGGCTGTCTGTGCACCCTGTGACTGGAACAATTCACATGGGGAACCTGAGCCCACAGGTTTCAGGAGTGAGAATCATTGTTGCAGCACTGATTTTCTCCTCTGAGTTGTCTGCACACAGATTACACAGTTCAGTTTTAGGGACACAGTTCAATTTACAGATCATTATGGGCCTGTCTTCCCTGGATGCTGAATAAAGTGACTCGAGGATTTCTCATTCAAATGCTTCCCTGCAGAAATGCCTTCTTCACAGAATAGAAATTTATGAGAAAAAATCCAGTTTTACCCAAAATAATTCACTCTTTTGAGAAATCCATAGTGATAGCAGGGCCTTTTCTTCTGCAGGGAAAAAAGAAGGATTAAAAAGCATTTGTCAGACAGGCAGCTCACAAATTGAGATGGGTTTTTTCCATATTATTTTTTCCTTCAGAATTTTTTGGGGTTTTATGTGTGTGTGTGCGTGGATAGTTTTGTTGTCATTTTGGGGTTTGTGTTTTTGGGTTTTTTTCCAGTTCCTGGACATTCCTTCCCATAAAATCCAATCAGCTGTATGTTTGGGGTTTTTTTTAAATCTCAAATTTGAAACAAACTTTTATCACCCCCTTCACTCTTCTAATTTTGCTTTCTATTTCAAGGTTACTGAAAACCCAATATTTGTCTACAGGTATTAGAATGCTGCAGACAACAAGAATTGTTGGAGAAAATGATCCAAGATCATCACAGCATTTGTCAAATAATATGTCAATGTCCTAGTGCCAAAGATATGTTAAACAGAAGCACAGTACAGCTGTTGCTGTCAAATTTTTAAAACTGAATTGAACAACAAGAGAACAATTTTATGTTGAAGATGGCATAAATATTATTTAACTTGCCTATACAACAGGGTAGTGTCACTGCAAATTTTGGATGTCCTTCCACTAGCAGTTAAGATGGTGTGATTGTGTGGGTGTCTGACTACATGCTAATAGTTTTTAAAAGTCCTGGATGGAAATTTCACAGAAAGATACAGTCCTGGAAAATACTAAGTTCAAAATAAAATCAAAACAGAGGTGCTGGGAAGGAGAAATGGACTCAAATTCACTCCATGAGGGAAAGTCTGAAGGGCCCAACTTGCACATTTGGTCAAAGAGCTGTGTTTCAGTACCAGAAGAATGACCAGCATCCCTTATTCACATTCATCCTATAGCACTGTGTATACATATTTTACAGTTCACCTGATCATATTTACTAGAATAATTTTAAATGTGTGTCTGGGATGCATATTTTTTCATCAGCATGGGAGTAGTGTTTTTCTGGGAAAAAAAACCCCAACCAAACAAACACAAACAAAACCAAAAATCACAGCTACCAATCCTGTCTTCAGCAGCTACCAGATGAAACACTACAAAAATTGTGAGTTAAATACCCAGGGTGAAACAAAAATACAGTGCCATTATTTTGGTGCACTTTCAATTTCACTGTAACTCTCAATAAAAATATGAGATAGATATAGATAAAAGAAAACAAAACTCTTGCAAAAACCTGTTTTTCTGAAATTCTCGTGGGACAAACAACCCTACTAAATGTATTTCATCCTTGGAAGTTCACGCATGTGCTGGAACTATGGCCAACTCATTCCTCTGTTCTGAATGTAATAAACATACGACAAAGCTGATCCCATCAGGAAGCCACTGTCTCAGAAAAGCAGTCAGGTGGGGTTTTTTTCCCGTTTTGAAATAATGGGAAGCTTTTATTATATGCACTGGAATTTAATTATTATTTCCGTGTCTTGTTAGGAGATTATTAAAGTGTGGGGATGTGAGAAGCAAAGCTATTAACTTATTTGATGACTTGACTTAGTTATTTATTAACATACCTGATGACAATTATTAAAGAATTCCATTAGAGACTGGAATTGTAGCTGGTAAATCTAAAATCTCAGTGTCTGCTTTGCTTGAAAGAAATTATATATATCCAAGGAAGTGACTGAACAAGTGCACCAGAGGATTAATTTCCAGCAGATTTTGTGTAGAGGGGGTGAGAATGATGGAAAAGTAATGTAACCACTCTTGAAAACTGAACCAATTTTAAAATATCTGTGGCTTCAGTGCAATCTTTTGTCACCATTCCTACTAAGAGCAGTAATTAAGTATTCAGTTCAATTATTATTATTTATTACGTATTAAGTATTTAAGCAGCAATTAGTTGCCTTCCAGGAATTCCGAGTAACTCTTGCAGAGAGCAAACATTACCTGTGTGCATGCTGGGCACAGCCACACCCAGCCAAATATTAATCAAGCTGGGCAGCAGAAGCACTCACCAGTGCACTGCAGAGGTGCCTGAATGCATTAGCCCAGAAGCTGCACAGGATTGAGTGTGACTCTGCCACTTCTGGCACTGCAGAGGCTTCTGCAGTGCTCTGGAGCTGCACCAAGCTGGGCTGGTGTGAGTCTCATCCTATGGGATACAGCAGCCGTCCATTCCCAGATCTGCACTCTTATTTTAATTGAACCTCAGGCTCACATTCCATGCTCACTCTTAGGTGCATAATGGATGAGGAAAGCATGCAGCATGCTGCACCTTGGAATGAAGAGCAGGAAAGCAGCTCAGGCAGGCAGAGAGTACTCTCCCAACAACTACTCTGAAAGAAAACTGAAGACAGCATCATTCTGCTCAGAAAGAACCTTCCCTCCAACTTCATTAACTGCTCACATCATACTATTCTGAAATCATAACTGGCAGTTCTCCCTGCCAAGGCTTTGGGTTGATAAAGGTCAGTCCAGAAGTAAATTTTAAGAGTGTTATGATGTTTGTCTTAAAATAGCAATTCACTCCTGGAACTGGAATTTACGAAAGGAAATGTGCCAAAACACTTGTGTTTGAAGTTTATGCTGATTCATCCAGTTGAAAGTTTGGCCACTGGCTGGGGAACTAGTACACCAGACAACACATAAAGAATGATAAATGCAAACAGGACACACAGGAAATAAAAGCTGGAAGACCTCCAAGCACCTCCTCAGGCAACAGAATGTACAATCACTGCCACTTGCAACAACTTTGACACAGCTTGTTGTGCAGAAAGTTGAGATGTTCTTTATGTAATCAATAGATAATGACAGATAAAGAGCATCTAACTGGAAAGTCAAGCACAGATAAAGAAGTAACATCTGGTCCACACAAATTATCACAGAGCTGGACAGAGGAAAAGGAACCAAGGACAGAAAAAAAAAGTCTTTGATCCATGAACAATGGTTACAGGTCTGACAGAGAGTCCTTGGGTCACCCAGGCAGCCAGAGAGCAGCAATGGGGAGAGGAAAGGAGGGCAGTGGTTTGCAGCCACCTGTCCTTTAGACTGAACACAGCCAGTAGCTCAGCACTTGCTGGCAACAGCAGCATCCTCAAATGCTTCCCTCTCCTTCCTTCAGCAGGCAGGTCCTGCAGACATTTGGCACTGGACAGAGAGGCATAGGGAACTCAGCAGGTTTTGTCCTTCTGAATAGCTGAGTGGCAGATCCCAACTACATGAGTCTTGTATCTTATCCCAGAATTTGACCAAAGTAATTTTTTTACTTCTTAATGTGCACATTCAAAATACACACAATTTTCATCTCTTAGTTCTCCTCCCAAATGCTCACATACAGAAAGGAAATTAATTGTATCACTGTACTCTAAATAGCTAAAGCTCCTGAAAACAGCTCTCAGACAAGTGGGAAAAAACATTACAAAAAAATACAATTTCACAATTAGAAAGTATATTTGATTGCAGAATATGTGTCTTCTATTTGCTAAAGAATTGCTTTGTCCAATTTGCCAGTGCTCTGACTGCTGTGTGCTACTTGGAAGTGATTGCTGGAGACTAGACCTGCAAAAGGCTATCACTAGAGGAAAATATTCCAGTGCCAAGTTTGTGTGCTGGTTCCCAGTCAGGATGATTGATAGTTTTATGGCCTTCAGACACAACCCCCGCCCTAGAGAGCTGAAGTACAGCCCAGTGCTCTGAGGTAAGCTCGTGCTTTGAAACCTCCCTCGGGTACAAGCAGCTCTCTCAGAAGTGCCTTTGCTGTTTGTGCAAACAGGGTAAGGGCAGAATGCAGGAGAAACAACCTCCCAAGCTGCCCCAAAGGAGAGCATTTTTGTTGTGGCTCAGAGCTGCAGAGCAAAATGGGTTAAAACAGAGTGCCCAGGTGATCAGTACACCCAGGGGGACAGGCAGGAGGCACAGAATTAGGTCACCCTCCGGCAGCCTCAAGGATGCAGCAACCCTCGCCAGAAGCAGCTTTCAGTCATTTACAGCACACTCCTCACTTGCTGCTGCAGGGGAAGAAAAGCCTTCAGAGTTAGTGCCCACATGGGAGGTCAGTGCAGAGCAGCCCTGCAAATTCACGTCCTGCCTGATGGTGCAGTAACTTCCATGTGTGTGGAACTCCGAATGTCTCAGAGTGAATTGCTGGCTACAGTCCTGCCTGATCTAAAAAAGCTGCAGTTCCCCAGTTCAGGGGGTACTTTTCTTTCACTTCAGTTTTTTTTCAAGCCTTTTGATGGTAAATTCCTTGGGCCAGGGAGTGTCATATTTACACAGTGAGAGTCTACTTGTGGGAGGATTTTGTGGCTGCTACTGTCAGAATAGTAAACATGAAAAGCAGAATTGGCAGAACAAAGACTTAACAAAAACACGAGTCATCACAATTTCCAATTCCAAACTACCGAAATAGGGTAAGGCAAATATTTTGAGGATTTAGTCAAAACAGCTCTTCAAAACCTAGAAATATGTGGTGCCTACAATTCATAGACCAACTGAACATTTCCTTTGTTTGCAATCCTTTTCCAGAAAAACCCCAAGGTATCAATGGAGACCTTCTGAAACCCAAGAACTGATTTGTGAGCTTGTTAGACCGCATCTGAAAAAAGCATCAAACAACTCAAAACTGCATGGGAAAACATGAAACAGGAAAAACCTCTGAATCCAAACCCCACTAGGTACCTGCTAGGCTTGGGCACATGTAACCTGCAGCCAAGACACCTCTGCCTGCAGAATACAGCAACTGCAGAGCTGTGGAAAAGGCTGGACATGTACAGATGGACAGTGCAGGGGCAGGGGTAAGAGCAGCCTCTGTGGCCAGCCAAGATGACAGCATACAACTACAATTATTACTTTACTCATCAGCTTTAATGCAGATGCTTCTATACACACACAGTGATGAAAATGGGGAGCTGCACCCTGCCTTAATGTGAAATGCACAGTGCTGATGGTTGTGAATGATGAACTGCTTCATCTCTCTTCCTTCAGTTGAATAGGGATGGATTAATTGCTACCTTATTTATTATTTACATTGCAACAATGACCTGAGACAAAATCCATACACTTTTCTGCTAGCATAGACACTGCTTGTGAACGTGTCTTTAGCAGATCATTCTTTTACAGGCCTTTGTAAAATATTTAATGTGAGACTAAAAGAGAACTGGCAATGGCTGGAACCTCAGATACTGAACCTACTGTCTACACTGCTTCCAGTAAAGCCTTTTTCTTCTCTACACTTGCCACCTGCCAGTAATAACCTGACAGCTCTCACTTCCATGCCCCCATCTCCCTCAGGCGTGGGTTATCTCTTAGTTCTTTACATAGCACGAGTTTCTGCCCATGGCCAGGGGACCACAAAGCCATAGGAAGAGCAGCAAAGCCAAATGCAGTCATGATCACCATGAACAGGCAGATGAATAGTTAATAGCTCTGCCTAAGGCTAAAGTCAGGGTTGAAGGCAGTCTTGATCATTAAGCTACGGAATTTGGAATTCACAAGGCTAACCATGTTTCTAGAGGAAAAAATTAATTAGCTTTGCATGGAGGCCACAACCTAACAAACACACCAACAACTATGCTGATAGGACAATACAACAGCGAGAGCCAGCGGTTAAAAAGTAAGGAAAAACTAATGTTGAGTGATAAAGGTTACAGCAATGGCTAAGTGTCCACAGTAGATAAAAATCATGGCAAAAAAATCCAACGTGTTGTGAGTGCTCATCTAATCATGCACTGATTGGTTTGACAAGCAGCTTCTGAATACTTCTTATGCAAGTAAGAGAAAAAAAGGGATATTTCTAAATTCATGAAATGAAACCAGATGTATTTTGGTGCTTTCTCGAGTTGGCTGAAAGCATGCAACAGAAACATTTCATAGGATCATATCTGTTTTCATGGCATAAGGTCAAAACATGGACTGACAGTTTCAGCTTGACTACTTTAAGACATTTGCTTCTGAAATGTTGACATTTAATTTTATCTCAATTGGGCATTATGTCAAAAAAATCACTTCGTTGTATAAAAAGTGAGGGTTTTTTCCAGTATCTCTCTTTTGTGAAAAAAACAGTTTTTCAACCTAATGAAATGTAAAATCTATTTTCCATGTTTCGAAACATGCACCTATTTAGTATTTTTTTTGAAAGTTATCAAGATACAAGTTTCAATTCATTGTTTGCTCATTTGGGCATAGAAGTCATGTATGGCCACTTCAGGGCTTTTGAAATCTGTGGGTGTTCAGATGGTTGAATTAACTGGAATGAATGAAATGAAAGGAAATATCCACTAAATTCTGGATGTGTCCAGCTTTCAGCAAAGCATAAGTGTTTTCACTGCAAATATTATTTTAAATCAGTGTGGACAAATCAGAATGTAGTATTAGCTACTCTTTTATTTCTGGATTCAGGAATAAATTTAGATTAAACCTTACTTTAGGATATATCAAGTATCTACTGACATAAAATATGTTTAACAAAAATGGTCATTGTATAAAGCAGGAGAAATTCATACAAAAGCTTTTATTTGATCACAGTTATTATTTACGAATGCTAAAATAAACAGATAATTACATTTAGAATGGAAATTAAGTTCCTGATGTACTTCAAAGGGAAGGGCAGTCAGGTGAAGTGCTTTAGACAATATCTTACCCATGCTTAGAGCACATACTGCTAACAATCTAACGAGGCACCTTTCTAGTATGAACTGTAGGTCAGAAAAATCCATGATAAAAGTAATGATTCTCTTTTTGAAAATCTGTGGGTTAAAGTAGAGGCAGGATGTGACTACACAGCAACTTTGCTCTGCAACGTTAATTTTGGCTCTGTTCCTGCCTTTCCCCCTCCAAAGTGGTACATTGTCAATCTCCTCACACATCCTTGATGATAGTAATTTGCTTGCCTGCTAACAGAGGAAAAGCTCTTTGTTATGAGATATATTTAATAAAATTCCCTGTCTCTCCCTCTTGGGCCCATTATTAGCAATTGAAATGTATTTATTGCGGTAAAAAACAGGTGGTGCCTCAAGCTGAGGGCTACTGTCAGGCTCAGACTCCTTTGAAAGCAGTGCTGACAAAATTCGAGCCCTGTTTGGTTCTGGTAAATGTGCAGGCAAAGCTACCAGCTCACAAAGGGCTCTGATTACACCAAGCAGAGATTCCATTTCACAGCTCCCCAGCCTCAGGGTGTCAACCCACCCCAAAGGCCAGCATTCCTCACATTTTTCAGCTGGAACATCCTCTTTAAAAATAAGATCACCCACTTCATCCCATTCATATTTACTCTAGAAAAGCATATATTTCCACTGACATCGTGTACAGGTTGTTCATTCATTCTGCCAGATTAACCAAATATTTTGTAGGTATAGACAATATGCTTGTTCTAATGAAACTCACCTCAGCTTAAAAATTTACTCCACCATCTCTATTTTCTCCCACACAGTACATCTAATACATTTAGCTGAAGTACTGAGAGATGGTTACAAATGGTAAAATGCATTTCTACCTCTTCTGAGTGCCCCAGTCACTCGAGTATATTTGCATCTCTGCTCTTTTGTTGGTTTCGCTCTTTTAAGGTGAAATGGCTCATACTTCCCTTTCAGAGCAAATAAAAATGTTTGAAGTCTCAAGAATCTCAAGAGTCCAGAAAACCATTTTCTGCTAAACTACCCTCTCAACTGGCTTGAAAGACTGTCAGCTGAAAAGCCCCACAGCAGAGCAGGGTGCCTCTCACTGACGATATCATGAACAGAACTCATGGTGCTACTGCTCTTTTCTTTACTTTTCCCCATCCATTTTCTCCACCTGTGTTCCAACCAGACAGTTGTTTCTCTGTGAATGTGGAAAAGAAAGATAAAATCAAGGCCAAATTCAGTTGTTACCTCTGACAGTGGACCAAGGAAACAGAATATTTTCTTAAATTTAACTTTTACATTGGCTTCCCACGTCAGCTGCACAAGTTGTTCTGTCCTGGTAGTTGTTGACAGTAACTATAAAAACCATAATATATTCATTTTCAAAACTGTACTTATAAATAACACTTCCATGACAGCTGGACCAGACAGTTTCCTGTCTTAAATGAGGTGTGCTTAGCGAGGAACAGGAGAAAGAAGAGAGAAAAACAAGCACTTTTTTGCACTGCATTTCTACTTTTAGCTCATTTCCTCTCTAACCCTATTTCTCTTATAAAAAATTAACTGATAATAAAAGGATGGCATGTAGCAACACCATTAAATGAAAAGAAGACCAGCATCTTGAAATAAGAAGAAAGAAACTTCAGAATTGAGTTTTTGTAAGTAAAAGACACTAACATTTATCTTGTCAACAATTGGTCAGGAGCTACTTTTGTTATGCTTGTATTTCTAAAGCAAAAAATAAGTGGAGCACTTTGGGTACTTAATAAAGAAAGAGGGACCTTGAACAACAAATTTATAAGAAATATACATTTCACAGACACATGCCAGTTCTAATGAAGTTGGGGTTTCTTTATAAGGAAGTCTCTGGCAGCAGACAGACCAACATATGAAAAGGGGAAGAAAAACACCCCTAAACCAAAGCAAACAAAAATAAAACCACACAATGAAAATAATGAAAGGGGAAAAGAGTAAACCAGATTCAAATCTCTGCTTGTTTAGAGACTGTAAATTCCCTACACAGCTTCTTTCTTAAAGCACAGCTTTTCACTCACTCTCATGAAAAATGTAGGTCTTAGCTCCTTCTTTAGAATGGAAATATCAACACCCTGCAGACTGGAAGAGAGCATCTCATCCAGCCTGTGGCAGCCAGATCCAACATGTACCATTGACCTGATTATTAGAGCCACTTGAATGGCAAAATATATTTTTTTAATCCATGGAGTAAGAAGGACCCAACAGCTGATGATTTATATTCACTTTTGTGTGACGGAGATCAGCCCCTTCCTTTCCAAACTTACAGAGAAGTCTATGGAAAAGTGATAACAGCTCCATGACTAGCACATTTCTTCTCACTCCCCTGTAACTGATGGTCCAACTTTTAACTCTAACACTCTCAAGGGAGATTATGGGAATCTCTTCAATATTCTGCAGAATTCCAGCTTATGACATGTCTCTGTTCGAGGTCTGTAGAAGGAGGCATTAGAGGGCTTCACAAAAAGGCAAATGCAGCAACACAGGAACCAGAAAGGGGATGATGCACTTTCCCTTGAGCAGCGGCCCTTGGCTCTGAGCATCAGATTCCCAGCTGCTGCTGAATGATCAAGGAGCAGGATAGAAAGCAGATTACTTTTTGTCTGCAGGAGGCCAGGAGCTTAGCTGCTGTGCCTTCTGTAAGCATCATTGTAATTGTGGTCTTGAGAAAAAGCCAATACATAGCTTCACACAAGGATTAAACTAAATCCAACCTATCTGAAAACTGAAGCAACATCAGCTACTCCAGGTCTTGAGTGACATATTTAGGCACAAGCACACATCTCAACCGGTCTGTAATTTTCCTGAGGCATTTCCTTTGTTCCAGTAGAAGCCTCATATACACCTCCTGCATTTTAAGGTACAGAATCATAATTAAGGTAATGAGAAGAAGGTTGCAAGAAGTTAATGCTCATTTTCTCCTCGCCCAATCATTTTTTTTCAAGTGGGTGTTGGGTGAACTGATTCATAATTTCAGTTTAAGAGCCATGAAGGGTGCATAGATCCTTATTTACTTGTGAATATAAGTAAATAAAGTCATGTAACCTCATTCATACTAACTGCCCTGAAATGATGGCTTTAAAACTCCCTGCCTTATTACAATGTCTGCCTTCCCACAACATCAGAGCCTGTTGGCAGGGAACTGCACTGCTGTTGTTACCTGAGCTGTTGTGTGCACTGCAGAGCACCAGAGACATTGTCCTGCTGTCCCAAATGCTGAACAGAATCACTAAATACAGCAGCAGCACTAACTCAGCCCTGTTCCAACCTTGATGGTTGTAAGACAAACAATTACAAACGTTCAGCTACATATAACCAGCTAAATTCTTTACCACAGTGGGATCATTTTCCTTGTTTGAGGACCAGTGAATTACAAACTGTCTCACCTGGAGTCACAGGAACTCAGTTTCTAAATTAAGTTTTCTCTCTGTGCTCTGGAGCACTAACTGTAATTTAGTTTGCTCAAATGTCAGCAGAGTGTCCTAGGTTAAAAATAGATGTATTCTATTACCACCAGTTGTGGACCGTTAGCTGTTAGCTGTTATCACCTGTTAAACGACCCACCCCTGATAACAGATGATGGGCCATCAAGAAGCCACCCAATGACTCATGGACTTATCTCACCCTATTGTGTGATGCTCCACCCAGGAGGGGGAAGCCGGGCATTCCCACCTGGATATAAGCTAGCCCTAGAACTGCCTAAGGGGTAGCCCTGTTTACTGGGTAGCTAGAGGACAAGAGCCGCCACAGATTTTCAGTTGGACACCGGACCTTCCATCGGATCATCTCTTCATCTGGATCACTTCAGTTGGACTGCTGCAGCCACCCTAATAGGGTATCAGGTTGTATCTAACTTTATCTGTACCTTTTTTCCTTATATTATTTTGCTTGTTTCTACCTTTTCAATAAATTTCAAACTTAACTTGTGACCTCCCACTGGTTTGTTTTCAAACCAACACACAGAGGAAGCATTCCTCTCAAAGCCTGTTTGCATGCTAAATGTGAGGTGCTTAATCTCTTGCCATCAGAGAAGCCTCTGCATAGGCTGGAATTACTCGCTCATGCACCGAATCCCCTAATTAAGAGTAGGAAAGTCATCATAAAAAAAATAATTCCTAAAATTAATAGAATGTCTCATACTTGCAGCATCATGCAAATGTTAGCAAAATTAAGAATTAACCCATGTAACTATTCAGTGAGGCACAGAGAAGTACTATTGTTCCAAAACAAATGACAGAAAGGGAATCCAGTACAAAAAAGCTGGGTGAGATAATATTGTTAATCTTGGTGATAGAAGAGAGAGCACTCCTGCCTGAGTAATTCCAAATTATTGACCTTCTGTGGAACATTTTTCCTTAAAATATCATCATTGCTGTACTTTTTAAAAGCTAGTCTTCACAAATCTTTTTTTATAGCAATGACTGAAACAGAAAATCATGATGTTACAAGATATTACATGTGACTGATATTAAAAGAGTGGAAGGCTCTGGAACAGCAAAGAGTATGTTCAAAAATATAGAAATATTATATGGGAAAGAGATTAAATTAGTTAATTCATTAAGTCAGTAAGGGAATTAATCACAATCCAAAGTACTCACATGAGGTTGGTCCGTGACAGTAGACCCCTTATTCATAGAGCTAACAAAAATATAATAAAATCCAACAAAGTTTGGACCTAAAACTGAAATTAAGATGCATACAGGATTTTTAATTCCCCAAGAAGGAATTTTTAGAGTTGGTTTTGGTTTTTTAATGCTGAAATAGCATTTGAGGAATTTTTAGACTGTTCTAGTTATCACTGGTTCTTGACGTAGTTAAAACCAACCCACTGCCACCAATAGTTTTCCTACAGCCAGATATTGCAAACAACAGTTATTGCCATGCATTTTTATCTTCTTAAGAAACTGGAGTTAAAGTCTTGCAAATTATTTCCTGATTGGGAACAACCATGTATCCATACCCAGATCAAGAAGAAGAAACATATACTTGGGATTAGGTTACCCCAAACCTTTAATTTGCTCCTAAATTTGCTTCATAATTTTGTATGTTAAACATAATTTAAGTCAAACTTAAAATGTTGAAATGTTACAATGTTTGTACACTGAATAAAGTGAAGACTGATCACTTCTTGTTTTTCTCTCTCATCCGAGGTTTGGGTCTTCAAAAGTCATGTGGTTAACGTAGAAAAAACCAAGCCTGTGATGCAGTGAAATCAACAGCTATTTATAGAACTGACAGTCCTTAAAAGCTATTTAGAGAGAGAAAAACAACACTTCATCGTTAAGAGATGGCTTCTAGGGGCTTGGTATTTAATAGGATTTCCTACAGAAAGTACATGGCAACTTTTGAATATTTCAGATTGGTCCTTAAATGATTTAGCCACAGTGTCTGTGGAGATGCAGGAAACCCCAGCAGTTCAGGTGGTTTGCGACTGGATTCAGACAGACAGACAGTCAAGTTCTTATTTAGACTCCATATGAAAGACAAAAGCACCAATCAAAGAGATGAAATTTCCAAGGCTGAAGCAGCTGCCAAGGAGTCATTACCCAGTTCTGTTGCCATTCACAGTCCTGTGCCATCAAGGGATTAGAAAGTTTGCACACTCTTCTTCTGCAACAATGGAGACACTGGAGAAAATTGCTGCAAAAACAGTCCTGGGACTTGGGTGGTGTTGCTGTGATCAGGCAGGAAGTAGGACGAAGATGAAAATGGGCTGCTAAAGTGCTGCCTTGTGAACCTTGAGATTTCCGTAAGAATATTTCAAATTCTGGTGAAAAAGAACTTCTGGATGATTTGTAGCATGCAGCTAATATTTACTAAAGCCTTGAAAGGATTAGATTCAATGATTTAGCTGTTAAAAATGATATGGTTTAGA
>VXAC01002775.1:17070-28669 GCA_013399225.1 Rhipidura dahli | reverse complement strand
AGAACTTTCAAACCCCAACAGAAACTCAGCAAACTTCAGCCAGCAGGGCTGAACTTGAGACATGAAAATCAGTCCTTTTGGGATTTGGGATCCAGAGGGATCTGCAGGGCTTTTTTTTTTGCATTTCCCAGGGAAAGCAGCACAGCAGGGCAGGCAGAGCTCACCTGGGGCCTGGTCATGCAAGAATTTACCTGAGTGTGCCCTAAACTGTGTGCAGAGGAAGGCTGGCAGAGGATGGCGGGACATGGGTGAGGGAATTCCATGCTTTTCTGAGGATCCAGATGATCCCAAGCTGCCAGAGCTCACCTGCCTGCAGGGAAATTCAGGGCACTTCTCCCAGATGTCCTTTGCTCTGGCAGAGCTGCTCATCTCCAAGAGGCTCGAAATGTTGAAGTTGGCAATGTCTGACTGGTTTTCCCTCCCTTAAAACAGACCAATTATCCAGGCCTGACAAGAATAGAAACAGAAGGTGGTAATTTCTTGCTCTCTTTAATTGCCTCCCAAAGAGGATAAAGCAGTTACTTAAAAAGACTCTGTCTTCATCTGCACTGTTGAAATAAAGCCTTTTGAGGATAACTTAAAAGGACAGATGAAGAGCCTTGGTTTGTTAAGGGGAGCCAGGCCTAAATGAGCTGCTGCCTCCAACAAGCCCTGCCTATCATTGGGAATTCTCTCTGTCCTAGGAAACAGTGCAGATAGCATGGGAATTAATGCAGGGCCTCCAAAAATGAACAAAATCTGGGTATCTGGGGTTTCAGAAGCCCTTAGGAGTTCCTGCAGCAGAAAATGGTTGGGTGGGTAGGGAGCAGGTGTGAGGTGTGGATTATCCCACGGGAACCCAGCAATCTCCCTGTGTGATCCCAGGCTGAGAACTTTGGGTGTCCAGGAATTCACACCTGGAATGCCCGTGTGGGATTGTGCCGTTATCCAGGATTTACATTGGGAACCGATTTCCTCACCTTTCCTCGTGGTCAGGAATGTCCCGGTGCCTCTTTGCTTGGGCAGCTTCATCCTGCACAGCACCGACCTTGCGGGGCCAGGGCACGTTCCAGTTCTGGGGTTTCGGAGACAGAACCTCCCTGACCTGCCCTGGGGGAAGCAAACAAGTGCCTGAGAAAAATGAGTTAAAAGAGAGTGGGATTTTATCAGGATACAAATAGTATTTATTGGTAGAACAAAGGCAGAAAAGACACAGCGCTGTGGACTCTTATCAATCAGCCAGAGGTGTGAGGTTATTCACTTTTCAAAGGCCTTAAATACCTTTTTCAAATTGTTACACGTGCAGTAATTTACACTTCACTCAGCCCAGTCCAGACATTTAGACGCCCCAGGCCCCTTCCTGGGTTTCTTCAATGCCATGTCGGTGTCCTCCCTTTCCCTAGTAATTCATTAGCCGGCATCGCCTTCTGGAGGTGTGAATCTTGGGCGAGATAAAGGGCCTCTTAGGGTAGACACAGTTTATTTATTCTGTTTCTGGCTAATCTACTAAAAAAATACACTTATTGCTATGTTTTTCAATTTATTGCAACTATTTTGGGGTTACCTTTTGCTTTAACCTTTTCTCACTTAGCATAAATTCTACTTAGTACACTCTTACTCAACGTAAATCCTACTTGGTACATTCTTACATATGACTGTTGTCTTCTTATATACAAAAGCCAACGTTTATAATCCATCCGTTTATCACATGCCTGTGCTCAAAATCCATTTCATGAATTCTCAGAGCGAGCAGTTGCTCTCCCCATGAAAAACAGCACCGGGATAGCCGAGATAAGGAATTGATCCCTGAGATAAGGGAGATCCCGGCCATCAGAGCACATCCCAAATGCAACTGCTGCATTTTTATGCTCATGAACAAATTTGGATGTGAATTCCCCACGTGTCCAGCCTAAATCCCCTGAAGCTCCTCATGTTGTTCCCCACAGGAGCTCAGTGCCTGAAAACAGGATAAAAGTGTGCTGTGCTTGTTATCTGCCAGAGGGAAATATCTGCACTCAGGAAAGTTCCCACGTGGAAATTTCAGCCACGTGTCTTAAAAACACACAGCAGCAAAAGGCTCTTTGTTGTCCCACTGTCATTCGTGTCCCACCTGTGGCCCTGATCTGTGGCTGGAGGGATGAAGATCCTGGCTGTTTGTGAATAAATCTGATCTTCTGGCTTCTTCTGGGCCTTTGACTCGATTAAATTTTTTCATCCTGGTTTCTCTGTGTGTTTTCTCCTTTCTTTGTCCCATCTCCCTTCTCTCCTTTGGCTTTCTCTTTGTGTCCCTGAAAAATGGGAAGCCCTGGATGGTTCCTAGCCCTGTTTGATCCATCGGACGGGTGGTTTTTGATGGAAAAAATACTTCCAACCAAAAATGAAAATAAAACTCGGAGCTCTAATGAGAGCATGCAGAGAACATTCCCTGGGGGCTGTTCTTGAGGATGTTTGGTAATTCCTCCTTTTATAAAGTGTAACATAAGCAGGAAAAATGATGCTGGAAACGCTTCTGCTGCCGACAGAACGTGCAGGAGCAAAGGAGAGCAGGGAAGGGGTGTAAAAGAAAACCAGGGGCAGGTTGTTGTGCTGAATAATTGCATCCCTGCAAGGAATTTTTCCAGCACAGAAATGCCTGAAAAACAGGCATGAGGGCATTCACCTGCAGCTGCCAGTCAGAGGGGTTGATTTCTCCAGGAATGGGATGTGCTCCTGCTCAGAAATGTGGAGACCCCACAGTCTCGCTCCTGGAACTCAGCCAGGCCTGGGAGTTTGTGTCCCTCATTAAGAAGAGTCCCAATCTCTTGCAGATGATTTTTGGCTGCTGTAGGTTTGTGGTTTCAGGTCTGTTTTCCTCTGGACAACCGAAGGACAATTCAACTCCAAGGGTTTGGGAAACCTTTCTTAACCTGGAGGATGAAAACAGAGGAAAGGCTCCTGATAAAGCAGAAAGGAGTCACCACTGCCTGGGGACTGGGAGGAGTTCTGGGCTCTCTGCGAGTGAGATGAGCCTTTTAAGGATCTCGGTGTGGCAGCAAATATTTGCATTGGAATGTGGGTAGGACATAGTCCCTCAGAATTTTCTTCTTTCTTTCTCTGTGAACCCACTCCTTAATTTTTCTCCCCACTGAATGGAGATCTGTTCCATTGGAAACTGGTATTTTGGAACAGTTCCTGTCCCGAATGATAGTGAAAAATCGAAATTTCCTGTAAAGTAGCATGAGGAGGAGAAAGGAGCAGAACTGAACCAGTTTCACATAAAAAACTTTCATAACCATTCATGGAACTGATGGAAAAATCAATCCATTGAAGCAAGCAGGTTGTATTTTGTTCTTGGCTTGGCATTGTATGGCAGATTCCAGAGTAACTGGATTTTTTCTTGCTGATAGAAATACCACAAAAATTATTAAACAAGTGCAAGGATGCGATCCCAGGTTCTTTCTTAGGGAGCAGAGGGAATATCCTGCAAATATCCAAGGAATGTGGCCAGCAGCAGGACAGGAGGGGGAGCTCCCCGTGCAGCGAGGAGCAGATCCCTCGGTGCTTTGAGATTAGGAGGGAAAATCTATTTACAGCCTGTCCCTGTGATTGCTGAAAGCCACCCACGCCCTGGATTTGAACTGGTGCCCCAAAGGGTGAAAGGCTCCGTCTCTCCCTGCCAAGCCCCAGAGGATGCAGTTGCTCCCAACACGGATTTGTAACAAATCCTGCCCCGAGGGCAGCAGCTTTTGCTCTCCTTCCTCTGATCATCGATGGCAATTTAAAGATTTCCCTTTCTCTCCACTCCTCCCGTGCCCAGCGCACCCTTTTCTCCC
Source organism: Rhipidura dahli (assembly GCA_013399225.1). NCBI lineage: Eukaryota > Metazoa > Chordata > Aves > Passeriformes > Rhipiduridae > Rhipidura > Rhipidura dahli. Next base: position 24,878 of record VXAC01002775.1, on the reverse strand, counting down.
TTCCACCATCTAAATCCAGCTAAATCTTCTGAAAGGAGATTAAGAACTGGTAGATTTTAAACAGAGTAAAACAAGGTGGGTGTTCCCATTCCAAGGTTTTTTTCCCACAGTTCCTTGACAGACAGAGACGTCCTGAGCTTAATCTGCTTCTTCAAAGGAAGATTCAAAATGCATCTGACCAGAAGTGCAAATATCCTTGAGCAGGGTGTTTTCTTGTTGATTCAAACCCTGGCCGAGCTCTGCTGTTGGATCCTCCTGGCATTCCCTGCTTTGCCTTCCTTTTCTTGTTGCAAAATTCTTTTTGACTTCAGGAGGATTTGTATCAGAGCAACATCAATTGAGAGTTTCCACCCCTTGGCCTGAGTTCTGCTGCACTTCAATTCACAGCCACTCTGTATTCCAGGAGTGAAGAAGCTCCAGGATGTCCCTGTGGGATTCCTGCTGGGCTTTGTATGTTTGCAGCAGGGATGTGCTCTTTGTTCAGTGCTTTTGTGGGCTTGAGGAGAACGTGAAGAACAAGGGCAGAACGTGGCTGTGCTGCTGCTCAGGTCAGCCGTGTCCCTCTGTTTGCTGAGGTGTTTAAAAACCAGACACGAGGCAATCACCAGCTGACCATTAATTAATGCAAATGCACGTGTCTGCCGTCAGTTCATCCTCCAAGATCCCTCCAGCTCCTTGTGTAACTCTCCCCTTGTATGTTTTCCAAATTTTATCACCTCCTAAGTGCCAGTGTTCTTTAAATCACGTTTTAAATCACAATATTGCCCTTGTGTTTCATTTTCCTAAATGTTATTGTAGAAAAAACAGAGCAACCATTACAGTGCTTTTAGGCAACTCTCAGGATTTCTTTTGGAGTGCTCTGACAGAGGGGATGTCACCATGTGTGCAAAGACTCTCTGTCATTGTCCTATTGATTTCAGGTTCCCTGCCATGCTCGGTGCAGCTGAGGAGTCGGGGCTGACACTTCCAGAAGGGGCTGCTGATCTCAGGGCTTTATTTTGGGTTTGGCAGCCCAGCCTGGAATAATTTATAGGAGTGATGTTTGAACTTAGAGCTGTCCTCACTTTTCTGTCCATGGAGTTTATTTGTGGGTGGCTGAAACCAGGTAAGGTCAAATCTTGATGTCCCCCAAGATCCCAGTACATAATTTAGACATTAATCAAGTCCTGTGCTCTCTCCTTCCCTTCCCGAGCATTCCCGACCTGGAACCAGTGTGAGGAAGCCAATAAGGACAAGTGGGAATGTCTTCAGTAGCCCCAGATTCCCATTCTGCCAAGCTGATTTATCCCTCTCCTGCCCCATCCCTCTGCTGAAAATTCAGTCTTGGAGACAGCAGAAACTTTCTTTTCTCTGATTTAAAAAATAATAAAAAAAAACCCTTCTGGAGACTGCTCAGGTTCCTTCCCACATTGCTTGGGAGATTTTCCTTCAAAGTTTTGTCTGAGCAGGGCCGGAACATCTTCCCTTGTTCTCCCCTGCCTCAGATCAATACACTGACCTTCACCAGAGCTGTAATTGCATTGGGCAGGGATGCATCAAACCTCAGAATATTTGATTTGTCCTCAACCTGAGGTGAGGACTCTCAGTGTATTTTTTTCTCCCCGGCCCTCTGCAAGTGCAATTCTGTTTAAATCTGTGGGGATTGCTCTGAGACTGCTCTCATAAAGGAGGTGGGTTAATATCCCTCCTGTCCTTGGCTTTACTGCAGACAGTGGCAACGAGGGGCCTAATTAGTGTGATTGGGTTGGTGGTTATGGAGGTTGCTCCAAGAGAAACTGGACTGACACCATGAAACTCATTAAACTCAGCTCTTCCAACAGCGTGGCTTTATGTGGAAGAGAAAAGAAATCCAGCAAGAGGGAAGTCAAAGCAGAATCCTCATTAGAGTAATTAGTGCAAGTCATTATTTCCTAGAAGCCTCAAATGGGCACATTTATTCTGAGGAGATGCCAAGGGTAGGGCTGGATGGAGCTGCCTCGGGAGGGGAGCAAGGGAAGGGGTTTGCCCACTTTCCCTGAGTGATCCAATTAACTCAGCAGGCTAATCCCCTTTCATGGTGCTCACTCCCTGCCATTGTCTTTGTTTGGCTGCTGATTCCCCTCATGGAATTCTTCTGCCATTCCAATGTTTAGTGAGTGGGAATCGAGAAAGGAAAAAATCCTGCCTGGACTGTAGCAGTGTTCCTGGATGGAAAAGAAGCTGCTGGGAGGCCTGAGGGGGAATCTCCAATTAAAGCATCTCCTCGGAGTATCCATGTTCCCATTCCTGGAGTTCATCCTGTTCTTCTCTCTAATGCTGGAGCGTGCTGCCTCAGTCAATGTTAACAAACAGCTCTGCCAGCAAACTTCCTGCACTTGGGATGACTGAAGGAGAAAAGGAGATCATGGAATAGAGAGAGTTTTACCAAAGTCCCAGAATGCATTCCCGGGTCCTCAACTGCAGTTCCCTTGTTGGGGGGGTGTGTGGTCAGCCCTTGGGTCACTTCTGCCCTTTCAGATTGTGAACACGCCCTTCAGAACCTGCTGCTCTGGTCTCTGGCCAGAATTCCTCATGGATGGGACTTTTATGGGCCCATTTTTCAGCTGCCCAGAGGAGCTGTGGCTGCCCCTGGATCCCTGGAAGTGTCCAAGGCCAGGCTGGATGGGGTTTGGAGCACCCTGGGGTAATGGGAGATGTCCCTGCCCATGGCAGGGGGTGGAATTACCTGAACTTTAAGGTCTCTTCCCACCCAAACCATTCCATGATATCTGATTTCTATGATATTGCTAGAAACGAGCAGGGAGTTGAGTTTTTGGGGAGGGAGGGGTTGGTTTGGGGTTTGGGGTGTGGTTCATCTTGGGGTTTTTTTAATAATAAAAGTTATTTGTTGCATCACTCTGTATTGCCCTGCTTCATCAACACAACAACAGAGGGCAAGGTTTCACTGTGGAAAGATGATTATTTTTATTCATGGATTTCTCTTCCCTCCCCATCCCCGGCAGTGCAGCGCAAGCAATTGATGCCCAAGTGAGAGAAACAAAAACTCGGTGATGCTGCAGGGACCCTGCCTGGCTGAAAGCTCCTTCGTCAGGCAGCGTTTGCCTCTTGAAACCTCCCTTTGTTGTGGAGAGCAGGGAGGCTGCAAATGCGCCGTGACTGCAGCTGGAAAGGAGCGAAGGGCGGCGTTGGGACCTGCAGACAAAATGTGTCAAAGGAGACCTTTCAGCATGGGGAGGCTCCGAGCTTCTGATGAGATCTGTCAGGTGCTGATGAGTTGTCAACCCGCCTTTCATTGTCCCAGCTTATTAAAATCATTAAAAGCCAGCAATAATTATGATCTTTTCTGACTGCTGGATTTATGTCAACCCCGGGGATCTTGTGCCTGCAGAAGGATCCTGCTCAGATGGGAATTATTGCAGAAGGTCACTGGTGCCTCTCCCCAGCATCAGGATGGGGAACTGGAGGTTTTTCGTCTTTGCTGTCCTTTCTAAGTGCAGGATCTGACCTGGAGAACACAAACAGGTGATTTTTGCTAATTTTTTTTTCCCCTTTATCAATTAGGAATTGAAAATTAAATCAGCTTCTACTCCAAACCAAGCAGCTCCTGATCCTCTGCCATGTGAGTCAGCCCACAGATCTGCACAGGACTAAAGGAAGATGATGGGCTGGAATATCACCTGAGGGAAGAGCTCATCTAAATCAATGCACCCTCACAATGACATTGTGTTATTTATTCTTTATTTTTTGGCCCCTGGGTATCTCCTGTGTCTTTTCTCCACATTTTTTAAACAAGTGACATCCCTGAGAATTCCTGACGTTCCTCTCCCTTTTCCCACAGGTGGGGTGGGTTCGTACAGGTATTTCTGGAAGTCTTGGTGCCAGAGCTGTGGTCCAGAACTGGGACAGAATTTTGAGGGGTTTGCTGTGTTTCATCGATTTTTACAACCAGTGCTGCACTCAGGGGATCTGTTCCAGAGGCATCAAGTTCAAGGTCTGGACCAGATTTGGACTGAAGGACACTTCTGCAGTGGCAAAAGGATTTTTTATACCTACCACTTGAAACATTTTTCTACTCATGTAGCTCATAGAACTGAGTGTGATGGAGCTAATTTCTCAAAGTTGAAAATACATATTGTCATGGAAATCCATAGAAGGAAATCCATAGAAAGAAATCCATAGAAAGATTCCTGCCTGTTTTATATCAAATCCAAAAATCGCTTTTATTCCTGAGTTGCTATTTGAGCTTGTCCTTGCCAGCCAGGGAGTCTGGAGTCAAAGCATTTAATATCAGGTCTGGGGGTCTGACAGGTTTTGGAGGGGAAAGGGGGAATTGATTCCCATGAAAATCCCTGTCTGGATCCATATCAGGATTTCCAGGCATTGACAAAGCAATCAGTGGAATTCTTCTTCGGCACAGATTGTGCTGTAAAAGCAAAACCCCCCAGCATTGATTTGGGTTTATAATAAGATGACAAGTCTGTAATGATCAGTGGCTTCAGAGATTATAGAAATGTACTTTTCATTTCTCTGACATGATGTCAATACCTTTTCCAGCTGTTCTGAACACCCTGAGAGGTTTTATCTTAAAATCTGAGTTTGAGGAAGATAAGCAAGGGAAAAGGCTGCTCTGCCTCTGGAACGGTGTCACTTCTGAATCCTTTTGTGTTTGATACAACACATTCCATAAAGTGTTATAAAACAGTTATAAAAAGTGTTCCAAAGTCAGGGAAGCACCTTTGCTCCACTTCAGGTTGACCTGAGCCCTGTGTTCAGGTGATTTTCAGAACACAACATTCAGGTGGTTTTGGGCTGTGAGATGAGTTTTTCCTCATACTGTACCTTGCTAGAATTTTTATCTTGTTTGTGAAAAAATTTGCTGGTTTTAAAGGTCTTTTCCAACCTAAACAAGTCCATAGTGAGGCTGATGTGACCTGGTCACACAGCCAAATCCATCCCATGTGGGTAAAACAGGCCGAGGAGAGGCAGTGGGGCCATGGAATGCTTTCTATTCCTTTGATTCCATCGATTCTGGATAAGGTTTTTAGCAATGATTATCTCTAAGTGGTGTTTTACACCCAGCACGTGCCAGAGGGATCTGAAGTAACCCAGCAGGAACTTTTAAACAGGTTAAGGACATGAATGCTGGTAACATTTGCAGAATTAGATCATCTTTAGCCCTTTTTTGGGGTTAAAACAGGGATTTGCACCATTTGTTCTGATCTCCAGTGTCTGTGCTGCTCACTAACACAGACTGGCCCATTTGTTCCTTCGGGTCTGCTGCTGGTTGGACACTCTCAATTCCCCTGGCAATGGATTTACTCTGGATACACATTCATGGAAGTGAACTCTGGGCTGGATTCCCCACCAGAATTCCTGCTGCAAACCCTGGATTTGCTCTATCAGCTCCTTTCTGAGCCTGCAGGGCACACAAACCCCTCTTGTCCCTCGCTCTCCCCTCTCTCTACATTCTGCACTGAAGTTCCGTGAATTTGGGGAATTTAGCTGAAATTCAGGCATTTGTTTTGTGTTCATGTCACACGTTGTTTCTGCCACAGTTGCTCTCCTTCCCCCCTCAGCGAGCAGCACACGGAATAAAAGGAGCTTGTGTGAGATTTGGCTCAGCAGCCTCAGCGCTGCCTCCGTGCCAAACCCCTTAAAGCTGCAGCAGGCCCGGCTGAGCTGAGAGCTGCAACAGCCCGGGCTTGTCAGGGCTTTTCTTCTTCTCTTGTAACTGTTCCAGATCCTCTGGCAGGGAAGGAAATGAGGAGGCTCCAGGCAGAGTCACCCAGTGCTCCCAGTAATGGACCGGCACTGGGTAAAATGGGCAGCCCCATGAGCAGTCAGGGAAGAGGGTGCTGGAATTTCTCAAAGTGAAGAGTGAACAGGGGAAATTTAGATGGGATATGGGGAAGGAATTCTTCCCTGGGAGGGTGGTGAGGGGCTGGGATGGAATTCCCAGAGCAGCTGTGGCTGCCCCTGGATCCCTGGCAGTGCCCAAGGCCAGGCTGGACAGGGATTGGAGCAGCCTGGGACAGTGGGAGGTGTCCCCGCCCATGGCAGGGGTGTTACTGGATGGGCTTTAAGGTCCCTCCCAACCCAAACCATTCCAGGATTCTGTGATTCCATGGAAAGCGAACTCTGGGCTGACTAAACCTACCTGGGGGGATTTTTCCTGTGCTTGCAGCTTGTACCAATCCCTGTCCCTGTGGCTTTTCCTCACAGACACTGGAAACATCCACGGCAGGGAGGTTTTGCTTTGCTTGGCTCAAGTGCCTTGTTGGAATGTGATAATAATGGTCAGCTGCTCAAAAATTATCTGTGCTGGGGTTCAGGGCCTAAATTTAACTGAAACTCACCCCAAAATCTCCTGAGATTCCAGCTTTCCAGTCAGTCAGGTCCCCCAGAGGGTGCTGGGCACTGCCCAGGTTCCCCAGGGAATGGGCACAGCCCCGAGGCTGCCAGAGCTCTGGGAGCATTTGGACAGCACTGCCAGGGATGCCCAGGGTGGGATTTTGGGGTGTCTGGGCAGGGCCAGGGGCTGGGCTCTGATCCCTGTGGGTCCCTTCCAGCTCAGGGTATTCCATGCTTTTGTGATTCTGTGGGGTTATTAAAACAATTCCCATTGTAGCACTGGTCCCTTTCCTTTCCCTCCTGGACGTCAGTGGAGGCTTCACCCAGCACAGGGTCAGGTCCTGCCTGGTGCCTCCTGTCACTCCAGGGAGCACCTAAATCCCTGTCAGCTTCTCCTGCTGGAAGGAATTCCCCTTTGCTCTTCCCAAAGGTAAATAAACTCATACTAACATTTTTCAGGATGCCAAAATAAGCTGTTTTCTCTTTATAGGACACCATGCTGGCTGCCAGCACCCTTGGAAAGCTCCTCCAGCGCAACAACTTTGAAACCCATCGTGCAGTTCTCCTGAAAGGAAGACTCTTGCCTTTCTGTGTCCTTGATTTGGCTTTGCAAAGAGAGGGGCCTAGTGGCCGTGGGAAGAGCTGCAGGAGGCAGCACGTCCTGCCTTTCCTACAGCATTTGTAGCCCTGGGCCACTCATTTGGTGCTTGTGCCTTTTCCATGTGTGTTTAACACAAACACCAACAGCCCTCCCAGTGCTGCTCCTGGCTCTGCCTTTCCAGGGCACAGATCTCCTGGAGCCCTCCCGGAACCCTCCTCACCCAGCAAATGAAGCAGAACTTGGCAGAAGGATGAGGAAAAGACTTGTGAAGTCTCTGTTGGAACCCAAACCTGGGATATTTCATGGAATCCTGGAATGGGTTGGGTGGGAAGGTACACCAAAGCCCATCCAGCCCCACCCCTGCCATGGCAGGAACACCTCCCACTGTCCCAGGGTGCTCCAGCCTGGCCTTGGGCACTGCCAGGGATCCAGGGGCAGCCATAGCTGCTCTGGGAATTCCATCCCAGCCCCTCCCCACCCTCCCAGTCCGTTCACAGCGCTTTGCTTTGTCTTTAGTCAGTGGAAGCAGTGACTTTGGTGTTATGACCTGGGGTTGGAAATTGAATATTTTCATTAAGTCTGGAGTCTTCTCCATTCCTAAGAGCATTTCTGTAGCAGCGTTTACTAAGCACAAACACTTGGCTGCTGATGTTTATATAAAAACAAAGAAAATATCTCCCTTTTCTAATACTGTGAACTATCATTGCCATTTTCCTCCTGCGATGACAACAGGAGAATTGCCTTTAATTAAAATAATGCAAAGCCAGGACAATTCTTGGGAAAAAAATATTCAGAATAGGTGGTGGGGGAGAAGAAAAGGTAGAGGATGAAACTGACAGTTTTGCATGACCTGGAATAAAATATTTGAGACCACGCC
>VXAC01002775.1:0-17035 GCA_013399225.1 Rhipidura dahli | reverse complement strand
AACCTTCCCTTCCCTTCCCTTCCCTGTTCCTTGGGATGGGGCTGTCCTGCATTCCAGAGGTGAGGAATTGGAATCATTTAGCCAGAACTCCCTCAGCAGGGTGAGGAAAAGGCACAAGAGAAACCCTGCTGAGAAGCTCCTGAACAAGGGGCTGTTCCAAGGAAAATTAAGGAGAATTAATCTCCCCATTTTTTGGGGAGATGTAGACACAGAATGTAAAATCCCTTGGAAAACGCAAGCCTGCTTTGGGTTTTTTTTCCTTAAAATGTCCATAGCACTGAGCTGCTTTAATTAATTTTACAAGATGATAAATTGATAGCATTACGACATCAGAAAGCCAATCCAGCAGAACTTTTATGGGAATGGTTTGTAAATCTGCTGCTTGTAAAATATTAAAGAAAAGCTGTGGTTAAAAGTCAAGTTTGCTGCGTATTGACAAGGACTGGCCTCAAAATGGGAAAACACAGAAAATTAGTCTGGGGGAACCTGGGTTTGGGGACTCTGAGGCAAAAAGAGAGAGAGAGCTGAAGGAGGGCTCTGGGTGGGCAGAAGGGAAGTAGAAAGATATCCATGGATTTCATGGAATCCTGGAATGGGTTGGCTGGGAAGGGACCTTAAAGCCCATCCAGTGCCACCCCTGCCATGGGCAGGGACACCTCCCACTGTCCCAGGCTGCTCCCAGCCCCATCCAGCCTGGCCTTGGGACATTCCCAGGGATCCAGGGGCAGCCACAGCTGCTCTGGGAATTCCATCCCAGCCCCTCCCCATCCTCATTCCTTCCCAAGGTCTCATCCAGCCCTGCCCTCTGGCAGTGGGAAGCCATTCCCCCTCTGCTTTGCTTTTGGGTTATGCCTTCTTGGAATTTTTCTTACTTCAACAAGTTTTATAATAAATGATATTTTTACTCGTTTTTTTCCTTGCAGAGCATGCAAACATCCTGAGATACTTAATTTGTATGTTTTTTAATTATTATTTTTAAATTGCGCTGTGCATAAACTTTCATTTGGTTCATTTGGGGAAAAATATGACTGACCTAAATAGCAAAACTACCTTTGATCTTGCAGAGATTGAACTGTTAGCAGAAATTAATGACTGAAAAATGAACACGTGTGGCATCCCTCCAGAGAATAAAACACAGCTCTGAATCAAAGAATCCCAATGCAGAAGAAGCCAACTCCCCACAAAGCTCATGCTTTTAAAGGAAATGATTGGAATTTTAAAGAGGGCTCCACAGGAGAGGAGTGACCAGGCTGGAGCCGTGGTTTAGAAATGAAGTTCTCCTCTGTGTGTTGCACGTTCCTCATTTTGGGTTGTGGGTGAATTCGAAGTGGGTCAGCCCTTGCTGGCTCCCTCTGCACAGCTCCAAAGTGTTGGAAAACCTGCAATAAGAGGCATTAAATCCATCTTTGGAGGCTGAGTCTGAGGCAGGAGAGGTGGGGAGTCAGTGCTGTCCCTCCAAACCTTCCCCACAAGCAGTGCCTGGATTCTGAGCTGGCATTTGGGTGAGGAAAATGGAAAAACAGGAGCTTCCACAGAAAGCCTGGAATACGTGGCCTCGTTTCCCAGGACTGACAAGCCCTTGGTGTTGATGGAATCTGGTGTTTGCTCAGCACGTTTGGAATTCTGAGTTGTTACAATCCTAAATGCTGAGTTACAAACTCACATTTCTGCTCTTTGCATCAGAATTTATGTTTTTTTCCCAGAACCTTGGCATCTTTCCCCCTCTGGGACAAGGGGAAATGGCCTAAATTATACCAAGACGAGTTCAGGCTGAATTTTAGGGAAAATTCCTTCACTGGAAGGGTGGTTAAATATTGGAAGGGGCTTCCCAGGGCAGAGGTGGAGTCCCAGATCCTGGAGATGCTCAGAAATGAGTGAATGTGGCAGTTGGTGATGATGGTTTGGTTTAGGTGAGATCTGGTCAAAGGTTGCACTTGATGCTCTAGGAGGTCTTTTCCAACCTTATTGATTTGAAGATTTTGTAATATCAGTTCTCCATGCCTAGAACAGGGCAGTATTGAGGTTTTTTTCTCTTTTCTTTCTCTTTATTTGCATCTCAATTCCAGGTTCTTCCAGGTCTGTGCACAGTCTTGAGCACCCTGGCCTTGGATTTCAGAGGGGTTCTCTAGGAGGTCCTTTAATGGAGTTAGCAATGGTCAATCTGATTTAAGTAACAAAATGTGTGTAATATTGTGCCCATGGAAGACTTAATTAATTAAAATTCACTGAATGTATCACAGAGCTTGCTCACTGAGGAGCGTGCTGGAAACACCAAATATTGTTTATTACTTCTGTAGCAAAAAAGGGATAATAACTTGGGTTTGTGATTCCAATTTACAGGATTTGTCTATGAAAACTCAAATTCCCTGCAAGATAACTTGACCTCAATTTCCACTTATTGACAGCGTGTCTGGCTGCCTCACCCTCCTCAGGCATTGTGGTGTTAATGGGAGATTCAATTAAAGAAAGAACCAAAATTAATGTTTCTTTCTGCAGCCTCCTCCTGGCTGATGGTGAAACTGGAAGGACATTTTTTATCAGAATGTGGATTATCCAAAGGAAATTCCTCTTCCAGCTCTATGCTCCTTCCTTGTAGTGGTTTTAGTGGCACGTGAAGTTCACCTTTTATTTCTCCTGAGTTTCTAACTGGAGTTTTCTAGCTGGAACTCCAGGATCTAAAGCAGCCAGGACACAGCTGCAGCAGCACCAGCCTGGCACTGCTGGGCTTTGCTTCCTTCTTTCCTCCACGTGCAGGCAATTCCAACATCACCTGGACACTTGGGAATGTATCTGAGTGGTAGATTGGCTTGGATAATGACAGTGCTGGTGTAGGGCCTGGAGCCATTCCAAACTCCTCAAATAGGGAATTTGGCCCACGGGGTCTTGCTCTGGTGTGGAAGGGGAGAGGTGGAGCCTGACCTTTGTGGTGGGACGCTGACCTGGGCTCAGGGACACCCTCCTGTGCCAGTGCCAGCAGTGCCAGCATTGCTGATGCCACAGAAGTTGCTGCAAAGCTCTGGGTGCCTCTGCAGCTGCTCTGGAGTCAGCTCCTGCCTTGGCCCTGCTGCAGCTCCTGATGAACCCCCCGTGTGTCAGCCCTGGGCAGGCACACAGCACGGGCCAGGTGTCAGATAACTGAGTGGGATTAAATCAATACCAATTAAATAGGGGGTTTGTAGGGGGTGAGCTGGGCAGGTCTCCATTTGTGGGGCTGTGCAGGAGGCAAAAACAGATCTCTGGAACTTGTGGTTTCTGTCCTTTGTGACTGTAGCTCCCTGGAAATGCATCAGGGAAATCTGCTGGTGGACACATCCTCCCGGCTCAGGTGGGTTTTAGGGAGCAGACTGCAGCCCAGGGTGCCAAAGGTGGTGTAGTTAAACCTGCCCTAATGGAAATGTGCCTGTCTGCAGCTTTAAGCAGCCTGCAGACAGTCACCAGCAAAGCTGTCATTATCTCCAGCACGACAGGCCAAAAATACCTTCACAAAGTGCTTCCTTTCTCAAAACCAGCAGCATTTCTTCTGGAACACTTCAGTCTTGTGCTTCTGCCATTGTCGTGTGACAATGACTGCAGCTGCTTTGTCCCACACTGTCCTGTCTGCTGGAAATGTGCTGAGAGGAGGCTGGGCACGGGCAAAGCGAGTCCCTTTGTGCTGCAGGTAACTGCAGACATCATTTACCTGCTGGGGCACTGCCCAGGAACGGCTCTGCACAGTCCGAGGCTGAGAGGAAGGACCAAGAACTGCTTTGCATCTGTTCTTGCTGCTAATCCCATTACCAGCAACAGGATTAGTTCACAAACAAAGAGCTCTCCTCATCTGCTCCCTGCTCTGAAAATCGAACGGGGTTTGTTTTACATGCAGCACCTCTTGCACTCAGCACCACATCCAGCTCTTCCAGCTGCTGGAATTCCCTGAACTGATACAGACATTTGTCTGATTTCTGGGAAAACAAAATAGATCAGAACGCAGCAATCATCCCATCTTGGTTTTGAGGGCCATGTATTATTGAATATATTTAAAAACATAATTATTCCAATAGACTTGGGGGATGGGAAGAGGCAATAACTTGGGATGTCACTAATGAGGGGACTGTCCTGTGTGCCTCTGCCTTGCTCTGAGGACAAGGGTGCTGGAAGGAACCGGATTTCCTCATCAAGTTACTCACCTGGAAATGGTTTTAGTGATGCTCAGTTATTGCTGGAGGCTGGGAGGTGCCTGAGGTTCTCTCACTGCTCTGTAATCCCTGGCCACTGCTGCTAAATCCCATTTGCACCCAGTGATCGGATGGAAACACCAAACTTCCTTCAGCTTTTCCTCGCCCTCTTCCCTCGCTCCAGGACTGTGCTCGGAGGTAGCAGGGAAAGGAGCAGGGAGAACATATGTGAGCTCTCCTGGCAGGACTGAAGGGTAGCAGAGACCCATCTTTGCTTTTATAATTACTTGTGCAAAGCCGTGCTGGCAGCTCCTCCCTGTAGAACCGCAGCATATGCCAGCAAAACTTTCCGCGCTGGCACCGCTCCCCGACTCGCTCGGATGATGTGAGCTAAGTTGACAAAAGCAGTATTTTGTCAGGGCTGCTACATCTCCTGGATTCAATATTTCGGGACTGTTCTTCCTGACAGTGCCATTCTTCCCTCCCTCACCTCCTTCCCTGCTGCTCTTCCTCTCTCTCCCTCCTGCCTTTCCTCATCACTTTCTCCACTCAGCAGAAGGAACAAACCCAAACCCCCTCCACGCACCAAGGCTGGCAGCACCACCCCAATCACTACAGATCCTTAATTGCAACGGCACAGAAATATTTTATCATTTTAGCTTGCCTGACCCCCACCTACTTCAGGTGTTTTCCCACCTGGGGATCTTTGCTCTCCAGGACAGACTCACCTCACCCAGAGAGAGCAAAGGACGTCACTCGACCTCTTTGGTGTGTCCAACCTGGCCAGCCGGGCTGGGGAAGGGGAGATGAGGAGCAGATGGATTTGTGGCAGGAACTGGGTGGCAGATGGTGCCTGCAGACAGCTCCCGACCTCGGCCTCAGTGGCTGTGGGTTTCCCCTTTTAGCAGCTGATAAGGCTTTGAGATGTGTGCTTGGGCATTGCAGAGATGTGCTGATAAGGGACTGCCTCAGCAGCAGCAGCAGCAGCAGCACAAACTCTGATGCTCAGGCTGAGGGTTTAAGAGTTCATCTTTGCTCCTGGTAAAGAAGAAATCTTTCCAGACCACATGATCAAATCTGAAAATTCTTGAATCACCCTTTTTCTGACGCAGTTTGTCTTCAACACATGAGATTTATTTCATCTGATATTAATTGTCACATTAATTTGTCTGATATTTTTTGTCTGGGTTCAGAATAAACTCAGAGCCTTCTGGCCATGACAGAACAATTGGAAACAAACTTACTGTTTGTTGTTTTTTTTTTTTTTTTTTTTTTTTTTTTTTTTTGAATGTTCATTAGTTCCATCATTTTTTGCAAAGGTTTTTAGGACTGGCTTAACCAAAACCCAAAGCATTTCCAGCCTTAAGCTTCTGAGCAGGCTTAGAGCCTGCAGCTCGTGTGGAGCACTTCTCTTCCTCGGGAGAGCAGCCACGGAAGGGCTGAGAGAGACTGAGATGATCAGATTGATTTGTTCTCTTCAGTGCATCCACCTCAGCAATTCCCAGCTTTTTCCTGCAACTGGAGCTCGAGCTGCCCCAGCCCCTCCCAGAGCTGCAAATCTGTTCTCTGAAATCGTCTCTCTCTCTCTCTCTCTCTCTCTCTCTCTCGAGTGATTTGTGCTCCCCTGACTTGGCATTTGTAGTCCTGCCCGGCGACATCCTCAATCCCGGGCTAAACCCTGGCTTTGCCAGATCGTTCTTTACTGGGCTGCTTTCAATCTCCCCTTTCTCCATCTCCTGAATTTTTCATGGCCTGTAAAGAAGGATTGTCTTCTGGAGTCAAAGGAGAAAGATGAATTAAAAATGAGGAGCGAGTGGAGCTGGGTTATAATAGGTCAAGTTGCTGCTCTGGGGTTTTATTTGTGTAGGAATGTGAAATACAGCAAAGAAATTTGGCTGAGACAGCCTGGAGGAACCTGAATGTAAAGATCTCTAAACCCAAGCGCTGCACAGAGATGGGGAGATCCCTCCCTTTGTGAAATGTCTGGGGTAAAATGTGGTTTTAACTGAAAATCAGGGCAGAATGTGGCCCAGGATGAAATTTTAGTTCCCCAACTAAACCAAAAAGAGGTTAAATGTTTATATTTTACCTCTCGGCACTTCTCAGTTACTCTCAGTATGTACATTGACACTGTGCCACAAGGATGCTCCTCCTGTTGCCAGATTTTTTTTTTTCCTAATGTCAAAACATTCTTAGTTTGAGAAATCCCAATAGATTAAGGGATTGGAAGATCCATATGTTTAGGGAACGTGGTGTGAAATGTAGTGGAAAAGTTTGTGTGCTTGGTATTCTCTCAAGGCAGATGGGGGAGCAAAGAGTTAACTATGAGGCAAAAGAGTATTAAATGCTGCAGTTCCAATGTTACTGAATCTGAATGGCATTAAATCCAACTGCCTTTGATGTAACTCACCAGTGGAATTGGGAATTGAGGCCACTGGGGTTGCATGAAAAATCAGTGGCCAAGGCAGAGCTGGGGAGGGAGGGAGGGAGTGTGGGGGCTCCCAGACCTGGATTTTGCTGCTTCTACCTGGTGTCCAGGTAGTTTTGGGGGCACTTACATCACTGAATTTCAGGGGCAACCACCTGGAGATGGGAAGGTGCCTCTGGGATTGCCGGCCTCTGAGGAAGGAGTGCATTTTGGATCACCCCTGGAGCACTTGCTGTGGATTTGGGCTCCTCATTTCCATAAAGTTCAGGCTTGTGACTCCCACTGATGCTCCCATTTTTGTACTTGGATAATGGAGATAATGATGCTGGACTTGTTTATGAAGAGAGCTGAGATTCACAGTTTGGAATGTTTCTATCTCTGAATGAGACATAATTAATTTCTTTCTGTCATTACATGCAAAATTCTGCAACAGATGGACCAGTATCATTTGGCAAATAATTCATCTGACATTTCCCTCATCAATCATTAAACAATTGGTCCAGTTCTTCATTGTGGAGCCAGCTTTCAATCCTGTTTTGCTCCATGTTTCACAGCATGCTGATGGGATTGGGCTGGATCCATTGGAATCAGGGAGGGGACTGACTTGCGGGATCTGTGAGCAAAGCACTCACCTCCTGTCTGTCAGAGAATTCCACACTGGATTGGGTTGGAAGGGACCTTAAAGCCCATCCTGCCCTGGGCAGGGACACCTCCCACTGTCCCAGGCTGCTCCAGCCTGGCCTTGGACACTTCCAGGGATCCAGGGGCAGCCACAGCTTCTCTGGGAATTCCATCCCAGCCCCTCCCCACCCTCACTCCTCCCCAGTATCCCATCTAACCCTGCCCTCTTATAGTTTGAAGCCATTTCCCTTGCCCTGTCACTCCATTCCTTGTCCAAAGTCTCTCTCCATCTTTCCTGTCTCCTTGGAAGGCCACACTGAGGTCACCTTGAAGCTTCTCCTCTCCAGGCTGGACAATCCCAGCTCTCCCAGCAGAGCTGCTCCATCCCTCTGATCCCCCTGGAGCCTCCTCTGGACTCTCCAGCAGCTCCAGGTCCTCCCTGTGCTGGGCCCAGGGCTGGGGCAGCTCTGCAGGTGGGGTCTCACCTGAGCCAGGCACAGGGGCAGAATCCCCTCTCTGACTTTGTGGAGAAGTTTCCTGATATTCCATCACTTTCTGGATGTCCAAACTCCCTGCTGTCATTCCCAGCCCTGCCCCAGGACAGCGATTTGGTTCCATGTGGCTGCAGGACAAAGGTTTGTCACAGCTGACCTGGGTGAATCCTGCCGCCTCATTAAACAGCAGCAGCCAATAAATCCTTTTGATAATAGCCTCTTGAATTTTTAAATCTCGGAATTGCTAATGCCCAGGCTGGGGACGTATGGAAATGGGTATTTCTAAACTGGGCCCTAACTTTAAGCAGGGTGATTTGGATAAAGGATTTCACTTTTCTTCCACCTTTTAATTAAAAGCACTGTGGCGTGGGCTGCGTGCTCCAACACCTTCCTTTAATAAATGGCATTAGGTGCCATTGGCTTCCAGGGGATTACTCCAGATTAACTCTCTCCTGTCTGGGATTTCCTCAGCTCTTTGCCATGTGAAATCAGCAGGGTTTTTTGCCTTTTCCCCGTCTCTTTCTTGCATCAGTATGCGCTGCAGAGCCGGGGGCTTCTCCATCCTAAGCGGGGATAATGAGCCCAATATTAATTCCACTCCAGCTGCTGCAGGCATGTAAATGAGCCTTTCCTGTGTCCAGCCAAGCAGCCCGAGCCTCACTGGAGCAGCAGGAGCAGGCAGGGAGGTGAGGGGGAAAGGAGAGGTGAGGCTGAAACCGGCTGCAATTCCCATGTCCCAAATTCAGATTTCCTACCCAAATCAGTGCCATCATTCTCGGCAGAATTAATTATTGTGGGGCTGCTTTTCCTCTTCCCCCACCCACTGGGATTGGCCATCATTGGCCTTTTAGCACCAAGACAGACACGTGAAGCCCTTCCCAAATTTTTGACCGTGCTGGCTTCAGTCTCTGGAAGTTGTGTCTACATAGTGCACGAGCTAATTAATTCTGCCTCCCATCAAACCTAATTAATCCAGACCCACTCCTGAGCTGCTCTGACCTGTGAGTCCTGGCCAGAATTAGTTTGTGGCTGATGTGACCCAAGAGTCTCTTGCTGGTGCTTTTGCAGCCGTGCCCTAAGAAATCTCGTGCTGCTGGAGTTGTGTGTTTGGGAGGGAAATAGGGACTCAGTGCACGGCCTCCTGCAATCCATTTCTGCCTTACCAGCACACAGAGGCTTCACAGAGCCCCAGAAAGGAAATAATTGGCTTTTAAATCAGGTTTTGTCTGTGTAATGGTGCAATAAGGAATTGTCAGTGGTTACAGCAGCAGGAGAAGGGGTAACTCTGCGCTGCTGTCGGAAGCAAGCCCCATTCCTTACATCCCTGCCATTCCCAGTGCTCCCAGTGCCACCCTCCTGGGTGCAGCACCACGTGGGAACGGGCTCAGAATGGCTCCAGTTTAAGCAGAGGGTGAAGGAAAGCAGAGTTTAATTTGCTGAGTGGGGGCTGAAAGGAAAGCAATGTGCAGAACCCATTGGCAAACACCTGATTCCTGTGAGCTCAAGGGGTCCCTCATTATGGGTTTGGCACCTCCAGGGAGGCAGCTGGGCAGGAAAGAGCCTGAGCTGCTTGTTTGTCTCTGTGAGGGGCTCAGAGGGGCTGGACAGCACAGGGCTGGCTTGGTGCAGCCCCAAGGAGATGAACACTGGCAGGGGTTTATCAGGATCTTCTCCAATAAAAGGTTTGAAATCCATAAATCCCTGTTCCGTAGAGTTAAGGCAGAAATAAGCAGGGAATCCAGAGAAGCTGTGGCTGTCCCTGGATCCCTGGCAGTGCCCAAGGCCAGGCTGGATGGGGCTGGGAGCAGCCTGGGACAGTGGGAGGTGTCCCTGCCATGGCAGGGGTGGCACTGGATGATTTTTAAGAACCCTTTCCACCAAAGCCATTCCAGGATTCCATGATTTGTCCCAGTCTTTGATGAAGCTGGAATCCAGGTGGCCATTTTCTTCACATCTCTCTTACTTAGGTGTTAGGATGATGGAGCTGTTCAATGAACTCATAAATGCTTTAGAAAGTGGTGCCTTTGGTGGCAGAGCTGTGTGGAGGGATCACCTCAGAGTTCTGGGGAATTGGTCTGGGACTGAATTGAAAAGCTCAAAAGAGATTCTTCATCATTATTGTTAGAAAAGAAAAGAGCTGAAGCCAACTATGCCAAAGAGCTGTGGGACAATTTGGAGATAACACAGAGGTAAAAGTGAGTCCCTGGAAAAATTTGTATGGGAGAGACCAAAGCAGATCCTGAGGAGCTGTTTCTGTGTGTTCCGAGGAGATGAAGATGAAGACAAGGTTCTAAATTTGATTTTGTTAAAAGCCCATCAAACAACATTGCAATTGTGACAGGCACATCCAGCCTGTCCTGTAAATAAATGTGGTAACATGGAATATTTCCTTATTACAGGCTCTGGAGCACCTGTAATTACATTTAAATAACAGACTAAACCAGCCTTTTCAACCGTCCCACACGTGGAGAAGGCCCAGGTTAAACATTTCTCACCATGACTCTGTGTTTGCTTTGCTTAAATCCAAGGATTTCACTGATAAATCAGCATTTCCAGGGGCCAGAAAGGTCACGAGGGTCTGGTGCCACTTCCTCCTGCTGGGGAGCATCTCCCGGGGTTCCCTCCCAGCACAGTCGTGGTTCCCACCCTGCCAGGACCCAAACCCAGCCAGTGACGAGGGAACTCCTGGTCCCAGGAGGAGACAAGGTGAGAACAGACAGGGGAGGGGATCTGTCAGAAAGCAGCCAGGAATAGAACCCAAATTTCCATGTTCATCCCACGCTGTCTGCTGAGGGATTTTAATTTTTACTGTGTGTTTTTCCATCCATTATTTCCTGATTATTTTTTCCACCTTCCTGCAGGTCAGCATTTTTAGGGCATTCATAATCACAGCTGAATATCAATATCAATAACCAATATTTATGGATCACTTCCTATAGTGGATCCTTGCTTTTTTTTCCTCTCAAGGCCTTTGTTGCTAAGAATAATCTTGGATCGTTCTCATTCCATAGGAGAATTTAATCCCAAATGATGAGCTGGACAAAAACCTGCAAGGACGGGATGTCCTGTAACCTACCTGTCCTTGGAGAGCCTGTACTTGTACAGAATGGAGGAGTTCTGCAGATAAATAAGAAAATATTTTCATTTATCGAGATAGAAAAGGTGCTGCCTGATACATTTACCAACAATCAGACAACTTTTTTATATGTTAAAATTCTCTTTACACATTTTCTGCACACCATGGAAAGGGCCTCAGTTAAGATAACCCCTCACAACTTGCCCAGCTCTTGTAAAGCAGAAACCACGATTTTAAAAAATGACTAAAAAATGAATAATTGGGCTCTTGAGTATAAATACAGTCTGTTTCTAAAGGACATTTGCTTGTGTTAAAATCAACCTTTCTCCTCATTTAAGAAATAGATATTTTTGTGGCACTAAAAGGTAATTGCCAGAGTTGTTTGTGTCACAGTAATTTATTAATCTGGAAAGATGAAGACACTGCCCAGAGGTCGTGGCTGACCTGGTAATGAGACCATCAAGCATCCCCATCCATAATTAACCCAAGACACATTACTGGGGAACTTTTATCTGCTCCCCTTCCTCGGGCATCTCCGGGTCCTTCATTATCTGCACATTTGTGTGATGGCTGATCCCCAGTGGCAGAGCTGCATTTAACCCTCCATGGGAATGTTTGGGGTGATTCCCAATGGCAGAGCTGCATTTAACCCTCCATGGGAATGTTTGGGGTGATTCCCAATGGCAGAGCTGCATTAAACCCTCCATGGGAATGTTTGGGGTGATTCCCAATGGCAGAGCTGCATTTAACCCTCCATGGGAATGTTTGGGGTGATTCCCAATGGCAGAGCTGCATTAAACGCTCCTTGGGAATGTTTGGGGTGATTCCCAATGCTCTGCACCTTAACCCTCCTTGGGAATATTTGGGGGTGATTCCCAACACTCTGCACTTGAACTGTCCATGGGAATGTTTGGAGTTGGAGCATCCAGTACCAAATCCAGGCAGGGGCCAGAGCCCAGGTCTGTGTCCTCCTGACTCCTGAATATTTCCAAAAACAAAGCCTCCAGAGCCTCTTTGGTTGAACTCCCTCACAATAAAAAGCTTTTACTCCGTTTAAAAACCATTTCCAGGTTTCAGCATGTGCCCATCACCTGCCCTGGCTCTGAGCAGCTCAGGCAGTCTGGCTTAGGCATCTCTGCTCCTTCCCAGCAGTTGCTTGGATGAAATTCCCCTGATCCTTCTCTTCCTGAGGCTAAGGCATCCCACCTCTCCTTGCCTGATGCTCTCCTGATTTGATGTCCTTCTCTATTCACATTTCTCATTTCAAGCAGAGAGGAAAAATTAAAATTACCCTGATCTCCAGCTAAAACTTGAACTGGGATGGACTTGTTTTTCCCTCCCCACCCCTCCCTGGGAATGCGGAGCTCTTGGGAAAAAATATGTGAAACCCTCAGCACAGGACAGGAATTGGGAATGGAGTATCCTGGCAGTGGGGGAGGTTTGGGGTGTATGGAAAAGGGGATGAAATTGTTGTGTGACCCCTCAGCAGTCAGTGCCTCCTGTTAGCAAAGATGGTGATCACTGTGTTTACCTGAAAGGCGTAATTAATCTGAAGTTAATTGAGTAATTCTGTATTTAATCTATTATAACAGGGAATTCGATTGACTTCCTGAACCAATCAATTTTTCTCTCTCTCTCAGATTGTTTTGGGTCTTTGCTGGTGGTTTTTAAGAATTGTCCAGTCCCAGTTTGGCTTCACCTGCAGCAGATCCAGCAGCTCCCTGCATTCCCCCTGGGAGAGGAGAGACGTACAGTTCCCAAGGGATTTGTCAGAGTATCCTGTACCATCTCCAGGATTAAAAACCACCGGTGTTGGACAACTCCAGCAAATACCTTTTCACCCCATTAAATGCAGCCGGTACCTAAACAATTGCAATTGATTTTGTCTGCTCCTGCAAACACGAATTATCCCGTAATCATCCCAGCCCCCAGCCCAGCCTGCACTCCCTGCCTTGGGTTTTCAAGTGGCAAAACGCTGACACTGGCATGCAAATGGGAAAAGCTGGAGGTGAAGGAAAGGTGGGGTTCTCCCTGCTTGGCAGGATGTGCAGCCACTTCAGTTAATTGTCGCCCTTAGAGCTTGTTTAGCACCCTGCAAGCTCAAAATTAAATAAATTACCTTTATTTTTGCTTTTGCTTGTGGTTTCTGCTAAATGGCTGCTTCAGGGGTCAGCGGTGCCAGGCCCTCAGACTGTGGCATTGTTTGATTTTATCCAAAACAGGCACACGCAGCAGAATCCTGAAGGGGACAGAAATTTTCAGCTCCAATCCATTTCTGTACGAGCCAGGCTCGGTGGCTGAGTGCAGGCTGAGTCCTGGAGATGGAATTTTACAGCCAGTTATCCAATCTGGGATAACAGGGATTTCCTCCATGGAGAGGACAGGGATGGGCATCACCGGGACTCCCTTTTCTGGCTGAGGTTGTTTGTTTTTTAAATGGCTTTATCCTCCTTTTCCCATTCTCTTATATTTTTATATGGCTTGGATTTCCTTTGTTAAGTGGTTTAACAGCTACCTTGGGTAATTTCCCTTTCTTGACTCTTCTGTCCTACACTGTCTCTCTCTGCAGACCCTTTCTGTATTTAATTCTATAAGAGCCCTATGAAATATAATGGCCTGGAACCACATTGTCCAATCTGTTTATCCTGCCAGAAACATGAGGCTCGTTCCTGAAAGGGGGATGCACCCCCCACTTGTCATGGAGAGGGATCAGGAACAGGATCTGGAGTGAAAATCTGAGTCCTGGGGTATTTTTCCTGGGTCCTGAGGTGAAAAGGAGCTGCTCTGAGCATCTCCCCCATCCAATGCACATTCAGTGCAATCCTTCTCCTACAAGAGGCCCGTTGGGCAACTCCGAGGAGGTAAATCCTGATGTGGTGAGGTGCTGAGTGCCCTTGATGTCGGTGGGTGGGAAGGATGCTCAGCCCCTGGAAAGGGAGCTCTGGACGAGGCTTTAACCTGACTGGGAAGAGCTGGGGTAATGAGAAGCAGCAGTGCAGGATTTCCTGGTGTGCTCTCGGTACTCTCCTTCATGTGTCAGGTCTCCTGGGGGAACCTTCTCAGCTTCTTTTCATGTGGGGTTGATGGTCAGTCCCGGGGCTTACAGGAGGTCTCGGCCCTCTTGGCCATCTGGGTCCTGAACTGAAGGAAATTGGAAGATTCCTGTGAGCAGCAGCACAAGGAGTAGGGTGACCAGGGGGGGAAATTCCAGAAAGCTCTTCTGAGTTCCTGAACAAACGGAAACCACAGCGAAGATTGCTGTGCATGGTATTCCAGGTTGTGCAGAGAAAATCATTCCACCACACATGGTCCTTCACTCGATTTTTCACAGACTTACACGGTCAAAACCCAGAGAAATTCATTGGTTCAGTGTTCATTAGTCCCAAGTTACACAGTTCCCAGTATTTGCTTTCCTGTTGGTTATTGATCCCTTCGCCTTCAGTGGGAATCAGGTCCTCATTCTTTGTTTTCTTACCGACCTTCTCCCAGAGCAGCCCTCTCTGTCACACCAGGGAGGAGTTCGGGTGTTGATGTTCCGTGATGTCCATGAATGGTCGCATCTCTCTTATGCCAATTGTGAACCATTCATAAAATTCGGATATTTGTGTCATTTCCATCCCTCCCTGTGCTGAACACCCCCATCAGTTATTTGGGAAACAACTCCCTGCCCAAATCCCACTTCAGCTGCCGAAGGGCAGCTCCCAGTCCACTGAGGTGTGAAGCTCATCAGGCCTTTCCCAGGGAACAAAGTCTCTTGGAAAGAAACTTCCTTTCCCTTCACCCTGGGCAAGGACGAACAAAACCCCCTGACTGAAGTTTGCAAAACATTTCAGAAGTTGTCTCATTTCCAGCAGCTGGACCACGAGACAGGTGAGCCATGGGCAGAAGGTGAAAAGGTGCTGGCTCAGCGCAGCAGATTTGTTGTGGCAGTCGGGGCACATCAATCCTTTGAAGTTTCGGTTCCTCACCTGTCACATGGGCCCCTCCTGTTGCCTCTGCATCCCTTTGGCTCCCAAACTCTCTGTGTCTCTGACAGGCAGAGGAGCAGCCCTGCTGAAGGCACCTCTGCCTCCAGAACAGAACACCCAGAGCACAAACACACCCAGGAATCCAGAGGGGCTTGCTGCACTCGGGTTTTAATGCACTGGCCCGAGGCAGTGGTCATGAACTGTTGACAATTAAACACTTAGCACACGAAGAGCTGAAGATAAGAACTGGGATGTGAGCGCTGCCATCAATAATTCACAGGACATTAGAGCCTCAATGTCAGAAGTTGTACCAAGCACGCCCTGACAGGGTATTAATGAAGCTGCTCCAGCCATTACACACCAATTGCTAATTTATTCATCATTTACCAGCGGTGGGGAGAGGGGGAAAGGAAAACCCAAGGTCTGAGTTCTGCAGCCCTTGAAACAAAGCTGCACAGGGGCTGCGCTGGCCACAGCCGATCCCTGAGCTGTGGATCTGTTTCATCCTTGGAGAATGAGACCAAATTAAATGGGAGCAAGGGAACACAACCCAGATAAATTGACTCCAAGCAGGCCTTATCACCAAATCATTCACTGGAGCTGAATGCTAACAGAGCGAAGCACTCCTGTGCTCAGGAGGACAGGGAGGAACACGTTCTCATTTCCCTAAAACCCACCCCGAGTTCGTGGTGCTTAATCCCAGGATCTGGGGTGTTACCAGTGCCTGGTTCATGTGTCTCATACCAAAGGCTGTTTTATCCCTATAAAAAAGAGTTCTTTTTGTGGTTTAAAGAGCATTGATGAGGTACATCTATTCCAAAATGCTGCCCTGACCATACTGGCTGCTGTGTGAGCAGGGAAGCTAGAGAGGGACATTTCCTGGGGACTTTGGCTGCATTCCTGAGCAGCCCCCCTAGTGAGGAAATGTGGGTGAAACCCACGATGGTTTCCATCAGTTCAGCTCTCAAGGGGGTGGCCCCATCACCAGAGAGACGAGTGTCACCTTCACACGGTGTGACAGCCCTTCAGAGCAGAAAACCCCAGAAATCTGGGACATTTTGGGGGTCAGTGACTGTCCATTGGGATTCTGGATGGATTTGGCTTGTGCTGTCACTTGAGGATGACCGCTTTGGAGAAATTAAATGTGTGTGCACTCACCTCCCAGCCTGGCACCACGGAATTCCAGAGTGGTTTGGGTTGGAAGGGCCTTAAACCCTGTCTCAGTTTGAGAGAAATTTAGGAGGAAACGTCCTGAAATGAACATCTCCTCTGAAGAAAAGGCAGGTTCCCGCATTCCCTCCCCCACGTATATGAAAGGATTTTTCTTGGATGAAAGTGAAGAAAACCCTTTATTTAACAAACAAAGTGCTCGCAGGGCACAGGGAAGAAAAACGGATAACTGTTAAGATATTAAACCTCCTTTCTGCAGAGAAAGCTGGTGAATTTAGAGTTCCCTCTGTAGCTGGCTCAGCTCCTCCCGAGCTCCGGGGCCGGGCTGCAGCACCTCCGCAGCCTCCCTGGCGCTCCACGGGGTCCGAGGATCCGGCTCTCGGATGACAGCCAGGCCCGCAGTTCCAGAAGAGGAAGAAGAAGTTCCCGGAGGGTTCCGGTGTGCCGGTGTGCAGTCCTGGGAGAACTTTGTGCCTCGGCTCTCAAGCCGGCTGAAGCGGGAGCTGTCAGTCTGTCCTGCTGCCGGCAGAGCCGAGCGGGACGGGGGAGTGCGGGAGCCCTGGAACACAAACCACCCGCAGAATTCGCCCGGCTCCCCCTCCCGCCTCCTCCTCAGACCCGGCTGGAAGCCGCGGGACCATTTCTGGGTGTAAGGCAGGCGATGGGGGAACGCAGCATTGCCATGAAGCCAGGCCGGGACAGGCGCACGCAGAGCCGCCCCGGGCTCCCCCTGCTCCCCGGGAGCGTCCGGGACGCGCCGGGCAGGAAAACAGAGACCCGAGAGGGGCAGGAGGGAGAATTTGGCCCAAGAGCAGCAGGTCGGGAGCTTCCAGCGGCTGCCCCTCCTCTGATCCTACTGACCCTTACTCAGGGCTGTAAATCCCCAGCTGGGACCACAGGAAATACTAAAGTGTTCCCTGCCTTGCGGGCAGCTCGGGAGGGCTGCTGGTGCTGGTACCTGGAGCAAAGTTGGTGGAACGTGGAAATATCAGTTATTGTTAATTTTAAACTATGTCTGTGTGGAAAAAAAGTGGGTAGGATGAAAATTCCAAGCATATTTTACACTATGTGTATATCTGTGTCTGTGTATATATGTATATCCGTGCATATGTAAAATATTATAA
>VXAC01002756.1:4276-20314 GCA_013399225.1 Rhipidura dahli | reverse complement strand
TTGGATGTGAGGAGTTGGATGTGCGGGTGTTGGATGATGTGCAGGTGTTGGATATGTGGAGTCAGTGCTTGAGCTTCCAGGATGGGATGTTACATAAAAATCCTGTGGTCCTTAGTGGTTCTCTCACTTCCTAAGGAAGAGGTGGTTCCTCCACGTGAGATTCCTTCTCTGTGGCTTGTTTCCCCCCGGATTTGCTCCGAGATCCTGTCCGCAGAGTGTTTACCCGTTGTGTTTAAGCAGAGGATTGTGAGGAGGTTAAAGTGTGAGGTGGGGTTTTTCCAAGTGGGACAGGGCTGGAAGGGCTGTTCCAGTGCAGCCATGGAGGTGCTGAAGGGCTTTTCCTGCTGCAGGCTCAGTGCCATCTATGGAGGCACCTACATGCTCAACAAACCCATCGAGGAGATCGTCATAGAGAACGGCAAAGTGGTCGGGGTCAAGTCCGAGGGGGAGGTAGGATCCCTTCCCATCCTTCCCTGCTTCCCACTCCCAATCCTGCCCCTCGGAATGCAGAGTTTTTTGGGGGTTGATCAGAAAAAACACAGAGAAAAACCTTTTCTGCGCCCAAGGGCCAAAGCTGCTGGGGCTGTTGTCTCTGTGCCAGCTCGCTGAAGACACAGTGTCCTGATGGCTGGAGTTCATTCCTGCATCCCTGCTCCAGGAGTTGGGATGGAGGCTTCAGGGGCTGGCAGGGAATAAACCAGGCTGGCTGAGCTGGAAGGGAGCTGTTCCTTGTGTCTAAGCTGGAACCAGCTCTGCCCTTGGCATTTTTAGCTGCTCTGACAAGCTGGCACGTGGCCTTCCCGCAGCTTCTCCTCCACCGGGCTGGATAAAACTGGGAATGCTGCAGGCTGCTCGAAACTCTGAACGTGCTCCTGACTGGAGCGGGATAACGCATCCCTTGGGGTGGGAATGACGTGTCCTGGCCAGGAACGGAGGTGACAATCCATGCTGGACACCAAAGCATGACCAAAAAACCCACTTTTTTTGATGTGACCTGGATGATTTTGCCTTGTCTGTGCTCAGGTGGCTCGCTGCAAACAGCTCATCTGCGACCCCAGCTACGTGTCGGACCGTGTGACCAAGGTGGGCCAGGTGATCCGGGTCATCTGCATCCTGAGCCACCCCATTAAGAACACCAACGATGCCAACTCGTGCCAGATCATCATTCCACAGAACCAGGTCAACCGGAAATCAGGTGTGTGCCCAGCAGCTCTCACTGGGGGCTGTGGTCAGGTCAGGCTGAGGTGTGGCTCAGGTGGGGAGATGGACCCTTGGTGGCCCTGTCCAGGGGGGTTGAGGCCCCAGCAAAGCCGGGCTTCGCTTCAGAGCAGCGCTGGGGGAGGTGGGAGGAGCCTGCGGTCGGAAAAGCTCGAGAGGAACCTGCGGTGGGAAGTGCCCCACGCTGGAGAGGTGTGGGGGGTCTGGGTTGGGGTGAGAGCTGTGTGCAGGAGGGGAGGTGCTGCCTGTTCCTGGAACAGAGCACTGGGAATCCCACTGGATTTCAGGAACCATCAGAGATGTGGGAAGCAGAGCTTTGGACATCTCCCGTGTCCAGGCTCCCCCTCATCCAGGAGATGAGAGCGCGTAGGGCAAGGATGGGACTCATTCCAGCTTCTCTGAAGAATCCAGGGGGTGCCGAGTGTCAGGGCAGCGGGAAGAGGCACGGGCAGGTTTTTGGGATAAGGCTGGAGGAGGTTTTGGGACTCAGCTGTGCCCTGTCCCCCCAGACATCTACGTGTGCATGATCTCCTCTGCTCACAACGTGGCGGCGCAGGGCAAGTACATCGCCATCGCCAGCACCACCGTGGAGACCGCGGATCCCGAGAAGGAGATCAAGCCAGCCTTGGACCTCTTGGAGCCCATTGAGCAGAAGTGAGTCCTCAGCAAGCCCTGCTCCCTGCTCTGCTGGGAGAGCTGGAACCCTTGGGCTGCCAAGAGCTGTTGAGAGTTTCCTCAGCACCTTGAGCGACGCCCTTGGATCGACGCATCCCTGCTCTAAATCCCATCCCGAACCTTTTTCCCTCTCCCTTTCCCAGGTTTGTGAGCATCAGTGACCTGTTTGCACCGACCGACCTGGGAACTGAGAGCCAGGTGAGTGAGGGCTGAGCTGGGCTGGGAGGGGAGAGGCTCCAATTCGGGGGCTCCAACGCCGCTTCTGCTTCCAGATCTTCATCTCGCGCACCTACGACGCCACCACCCACTTTGAGACGACGTGCGACGACATCAAAGATATTTATAAGAGGATGATGGGCTCAGAGTTCGACTTTGAGGAGATGAAACGCAAGAAGAACGACATCTACGGGGAGGAGGAGCAGCAGTAATGAGAGTCTCTAATTAGGAGAAATTTAAATCGGCTAATATGAATATATAAGGAACTTAATGAACACTGTACGAAATTCAATATTGTAAGGCCTGCTTTTGTAATCCCATCTCTGAGAGATTGAAGAGTACTGCACTGGTAATGTTCCCTTTTTGGATATCATGTGTTAATTATTTCATTCTAGTAGGGCTGCTGTCCAGAATCTGGCAAATTCCTGACTGATTTCCTGACTAACCTCGTTAAGCGAAAGGCAGACTGAACTTATTATTATTATATTATTATTTTTGCAGACGTAGACGTGGGTGCAGATTTGAAATAACTCATTGACAGCTGTGTCTTACCTTGTCTTTTTAATCATTTGTAAAAACATCCTTCACAATCCTGTGCTTCTGGTGAGCTCGTAGATGTGACGCTGATGTCACTCAAACCTGGTATCAAGGAAAATAGAAACTGAGCACTCCATTATTGTGGACAGCATCCCTAAAGTCTCTCCCATCAATCTTAACTCTGTGGCAAAGTTGTATCATGGACAAAGCCCACACCTATTGTAGCAGCAAACGTTGGCTTCGTTCTGGGCACAGAACTTAACCTCCACTTAAGCTTCTAAACCTGTTTACATCGGTTGGGACACAGCTGTGCCTAAGGCTCCTTTGTGTTTTAATCTTAATAAAAATGAGAGAACAAATTACAGAGCAGGCAAGATGTGGAAGTAATTTTCTGCCCCCCCCCCTCCCCCGCCCACGCCCCCTGGTGGCTTCTCGGATGGACCAACCGGCGCTGCGGTATCGGCATGACAGAGCCTGTGCTTCTCGTGTCTCCTGAAGGCTCCAAATGATTTCTGTACTGCGAAGTAAAGCCAAATTCTGGAAACCAGTCCTGGCCTCTGGTCTGATTCACTTCAGTTCTGGGAGCATCGAGATCCTGCGGGATCTCTGCCTGCCAGGGGGTGCGTTTTCCTGCTGGAAAAGGTTTCCTGGTTCCGTGGTTGTTCTTCCCAGGCTGTGTTGCTGCAGCTGCTTTTTGGGGGGTGCGTTTTCCCTCAGGCTGTGCTGTGGCTCAGGCTGTGCTCTGGCACAGTCCCTGCTTCCCACAGACGTCCCAGTGCCACAGCTGGGAATGGCAGCAGCATAAAGAATCCCTGCTTTGGGCTGCTCTCCATCCTGAACACAACAGGCTCCAATCCAGACTGATCCCAACTCCCCGGCTGGCTCTGGGCAGACACAGCCATTCCAAATGCCAGGAAAGCTGAGGAGAAACTTTGGAGCAGCTCTCCAGGTTGCCTTGGTGACAGGGGCTCCCCTCAGCCGGGGCTGTTCCCACAGGAACTGGGCTCAGATCCTATCACAGGCCCAGAGCTCAGCTGAACCCGCCTGGGGCTTCCCCTCTCCCTCCTCCCCACCGGGGCTTTTGGCACTTCCTCCTCCCGAGGTGCCGCTTCCAGGAACACTTCCCACCCTGAGCTGCCGGGAGCCGGTGCCGGAGCGAGGCCGGGAAGTTCCCCCCGTGCAGGTGGAAAAGAAATCCTGAACTGATTCCATTGTTCCTACCTGCTGGAACCTGGCTGTTCCTCTGGCTGTTCCATCCATCCTGCTGGGCAGCAGGATGGGATCCATCATCCAGGAGCCCACCACGCTCTTGCTCACTCCCAATCTCGGTTGATTCCCAACCTCTCTCCCAGCTGGAAAATCTCCTGCCCTTTCCTTTTTCCCTGTTGGAAAAGGCTGGATGCTGAGCGGGATCTCCTCTCCGGAAAGCAGAGCTGGGTGCAAGTTCATTTTTTTGGAGGTTTTATTAATCAAACTCTTTATAAATTCATCCTGTACAGAGCGGCCTCGCAGTCTTGGATTTAAAAACAAACTGAAAGGAAGCCCCTGCCCCGCGGAGCCGGGTTGGGAACGGGGCTGGGATGCGGCGTTTCCATCCCGGCCCCATAAATAAAGAGCTTATCCTGTCCCTGCATCCCGGCTTCCCGCTATTTACAACAATTCCAGGAGCTGGAATGCGCCGAGTCCCAGGAGGGAAGGGGTACCAGGAGGTGACAGGGCTGAGCTGAAATGTAGTGTGGGCCTGGGCAGGGCCTGGACAGCAACAACCACGTGGAAAAAACGGATTTCTTCTCATTCCTAGCCTTCAAGTAAACTTTGGGAAATTCCTTTTCCAAATACTCCAATGGCAGCTGCACTAAAGACTTGAAAACAATTCCAATAATTTACCTGTACCGTTAAAAAACCCTTTCCTATGTGGGAGTGGGTGGCAGGGAATGAATCCCCTGAGGATTTGCATTTCCGACCTTTAAATAAAGATTTATGTACAGAGCTAAACCCGCCCCTCCCCCGCCCCCAGCAGCATCGGGGATCCGCTGGGATGGGTGGTGGGGATCAATTGGGATGGGTGGTGAGGATCCGCTGGGATGGGTGGTTGGGATCTGCTGGGATGGGTGCTGAGGATCCGCTGGGATGGGTGCTGAGGATGTCTCCCGCAGGACTGGGATGCCCAAAGTGCTGCCCCAGGGCCCGGGGAGGAGCTGTGTCCTTTGTGGCTTCGCTTTGTCACCTGCAAGGCAGAGACGTGGCCCAGGTCAGTGCCCGGCTCCTGCACAGCTTCCCCAGGGCCAGGCCTGGAGTTTTTCCCATTTTCCAGCATTTCCAAGCGCGGCTCTCCTGGATCCGGCTGCAGGAGCCAGCTCGGAGTGCTGGCAGATCCCAGATCCAGCGCTTTGGGACGATCCCTGCTCTGCTGCAGGAGCAGCGCTCCCTGCTGGCCATCCCACAGAAAAGCCCGGAGCTGCTCCAAGGTTTTGGGATCAATCCCGAGCTTTCCTGCCTTACCAGTAGCTTCTCCTGAACGGAGCAGCCACTTTCTGCACGGTCCCGAGGAAGGTGTTGACGTCAGCCACAAGAATTCCTTTGCTTTCCAGGATTTCCCTGCTGCTGCCGTCGGGATTTTCTGCAAGGGGAGGAGCAGCAGGATCATGAATTCAAACAAACGAGGTTGTTCCCAAACCTGTGGGAAATATCCCTAAATCCCACCGTGGCTGCTCTGGTGCTTTGCCAACAGCCTCATCTCAGCAAGGCCAGAATTTGGGAGTGTGAAGGCTCCAAAAACTGCTGGAATTCAGCAACTTCCAAAAATCCCTTCGCTTTCCACCACTCACGCCCCGAACGGGCGATTCCAGCAGGAACGACAGGAAAATGGGGATTTCTTATCCCTCTTCCCTCCCTTTCCAGGGCAATTTCAGAGCTGCTGGGTGTGGGATGCCTTTACCTGTGAGATACACGGCGAACCTGGAGTGGATGTGCCGCACCTGCAGCTCCAGCAGGCACTGGATGTGCCGGGATTTGGGAGCCGCCGGGGAATCGCAGCCGTGGAAGTGCAGCAGCTCCACCAGCTCCGCTCCCTGGCACCACTTCAGCAGCAGCTGCTTCTTCTGGGCACTGGCATCGCCCCTGCTGGGAGAAAGGCATGGGGAGGGCTCAGGGCCTTCATCCCTCTCCATCCTTTCCCAAGGAATGAGCAGGGAGGGCGGGATCTGCCCCTCCGGGTGTTTTTTTCCAGCCTCACGGGTGATTTTTGCTGCTCCGTAAGGATCGGAAGTGACCAATTCCCCCTTGCTCCAGGCAGCTCCCAGGCTGAGCCTGGGATTGGGTTCATTTTCATCTCAGCAGCTGCTGGGGGGCTGGTTGGGATCTGTGCTGGGAGCTGTGGATAATTCTGGGATGTTTGGTTGTTGCTGAGCAGGGTTTGGCACGGCCAAAGCTGCTCCTCCCCCACCCCTGCAGGGCCTGGCCAGGGCACGTGACTGCCATTATCCCAAGGGATATTCCAGAGCCTGGAATCATGCTCAGGATATGAAGCTGGGAGGGGAAGAAGGAAGAGGGGATGTTGGAGAGGTGGTGTTGGTTCCCAAGTCACGATGGAGCCCGGCTGTGATGGGGAATGGGGAATGGATTCCTTGGTTTTGCCTCCATTCCCAGCTTTTCCTTTCCCTGTTCAACTTCCAGCATCCCAATCCAGGAGTTTTCTCACTCCACCCTTCCCAGGAGAGCCATGAATGAGCCCAGGCCAGAACAGCTCCGTCTTCAATGGAACTGGAGTGGCAATTCCCTCTCTTCATCCCCAGCTCCGGACTCCTCATCCCATCCCAAATCCCAAATCCCAAATGTGATGGGACAGAAGAAGAAACAGCAGAGGGGGCAGAGCCCCAGGAAGGTGCCCTGAGCTCCTGGGGTGTGTCAGGAGTTGGGATGAGCTGATGGGAAGGGAGGGAAATTTGCTGTCAAGAGTTTTGGGAATGTGCAGCTCCTCCAGGGAAATCTGGGCCGTTCCAGGAGCCTGCAGCATTCCCTGAGGGCATCCAGGGAGAGAGGGAAGAGCCTTATGGAAGCCCAGCAGGGCTGGGAGAGCTGCCAGAGCTCTGCCTCATCCAGGATCGCATCCAGGCCAACGTTCCAGGCCATCTGATGCTCTCCAGGTCCCAATTCCCGCTGCTCCATCCCGAAAATCCCCAATTCCCAAGCAGAGCTCTTACCTGAGGTCTCCTCGGAGCTTTTTGCTCTCGCTGTGGTGCAGGAGCCACTTCCACCTCCCGCTCCTGTTGAGCTTTTCCAGCACCTTCACCACCTCCTTCAGCTGGCCTGGGGGGACACCGGAGCGGGGGCTGGGTGGGAGGGCCCCGGGGGGCTTTGGGATGAGCCCCCCCCTCAAAGCTGGGCCCCCTCAGGGTGTCCTGGGCAGCTCCGAGTCCCTCCAAGGATGGAGCCTCAAATTCCACCGGGTGGGGAACTGGGATCACGTCCCGGTGGGGATTTTTCCCTGACGTGGGGAAGGAAAAGGGAAGCTGGGCCCAGGCACTTGGTGCTGCAGCTCCCAGAGGAGCTGGCTCCGTTCTGCCACTCCCATCAAGGAGCTGAAGGCCCTTTCCCATTGGATATCGGGAAGGAATTGCTGGCTGGGAGGGTGGGGAGGGGCTGGGCTGGAATTCCCAGAGCAGCTGTGGCTGCCCCTGGATCCCTGGAATGTCCAAGGCCAGGTTGGATGGGACTTGGAGCAGCCTGGGACAGTGGGAGGTGTCCCTGCCCATGGAATGGGATCATCCTTAGGGTCTCTTCCCACCCAAACCATTCCATGTTCTCCAAGCTGAATGAACATCCTGGCACAGCCCTTCCCTGCCCTTGGACCTTTTGGGGACCCCGAGCTGGGCCCTCGATCCCAACAAGATCCCAACGCCAGAGAGAGGCCGAGAATTCCCCACTGGAAGCCGAACGGACGGGAGGAGTTGGGAATGTGCCGGCAAACGGCCCGGGACTCACCCAGGGTCACCCTTTCCAACAGCTCCTCGTCGGACACCACGAAGCCTCCGGCCTGGAACAGCTCCTGGAATGTGTCACCCGTCACATCCTCGGGATCGTCCACGCCGGCAAACAGCACCCCGGGACAGCGCTTCAGCTCCAGCAGGCACGGCACCTGCGGCACAGCGCAGGATCTTATCCCACGGATCTCAGCCCATCCCATGGATCCCAGCCCATGGATGCCATCTCATGGATCCCATCCCATCCCGTCCCATCCGATGGATCCCATCTAATCCCATTGATCCCATCCCATCCCATGGATCCCAGCCCATGGATCCCATGGATCCCATCTCATGCCATGGATCCCATCCCATTCCATGGATCCCATCTCATGGAACCCATCCCATCCCGTCCCATCTGATGGATCCCATCTAATCCCACTGATCCCATCCCATGCCATGGATCCCATCCCATCCCATCGCATGGATCCCATCTAATCCCATGGATCCCATCGCATGGATCCCATCCCATCCCATGGATCCCATCCCATGGATTCCCATCCCATCCCATGAATCCCATCCTGTAGATCCCATCCCATGGATCCCATCCCATCCCATCCCATGGATCCCATCCCATCCCAGTCTCCACATCCCAATCCCCAAGCAGGACGGTGCCCGAGGGACGGAACATTCCCAGCAATCGGGAAGCCAAGGAATGGCTGGACAAGAGCAGCCCAACCCTCGCTGCTCCGAGCTGGGCTGCTCCAACTTTTGGAACGGATGCCGGGATTAGGGAACGGCGCGGAGAGCGGGAAAAGAGGGCTGGGAGCTCACGCTGTGGATGTGGGAAGAGA
Source organism: Rhipidura dahli (assembly GCA_013399225.1). NCBI lineage: Eukaryota > Metazoa > Chordata > Aves > Passeriformes > Rhipiduridae > Rhipidura > Rhipidura dahli. The sequence goes on along the minus strand of VXAC01002756.1, from coordinate 11,853 downwards.
TGTCCTCGTTCCTGACAACGACCAGCAGCCCCCGGCTGCCCCGGCCCCCGGCCCCACAGAAATTCCGGGGCTCCGTCCTCACAAAGCCCTCGTCCTTCAGCAAGGCCTGGAACACAAAGCAGGTGAGGTTTGGATTGGGAATGTTCTCCTGGGAATAAGGGGAAAAGAAGGAGAATGGGCTGCCCAAGGCAGGGGTGGTGTTCCCATTCCCGGAGGGATTTAAAGCTCCGTGGATGTGGCAATGGGGGACATGGGAAGTGGTGGTGGGAATGGTTGGACTTCAAACTGAACCAGAGTTGTTTTAGATGGGATTTTGGGAAGGAATTCCTGGCCGGGGGGGTGAGGAGGGTCCGGGATAGAATTCCCAGAGAAGCCGTGGTTGCCGTTGGATCCCNCGGCCACGCGGCGCAGGTGGCAGCGCAGGGCCCCGCGCAGCTCCGCGATCACCGCCCCCAGCGCCGCGCTCCCGTCGGAACGGCCCATCCCGAGCCCAGCGTTCCCGGCCTCTCCCAGCGCCGCGCCCTCGCTCCCGGCCTCGGCCCTGCTCAGCAGCACCCTCCGGAACTCGGAAAACTCGTCCAGGATGACGGAGACGTCCCCCCGCGATTCCGGCAGGACGCGGTCGTAGCGGAGCTTGCCGAGGTGCAAGGGAGCCCCGCGATCCCGGGATCGGCCTCTCCCGGTATCCCGGTTCTCCCGGTGCCGGCGGGAGCGGAGCCCGCCCAGCCACGCGTCCGAGGGCGGAATCGTCACCTGCAGGGGGCTCCTGCTGCGCGGGGACAGCGGGATGGGGGCGCAGAAATCTTTTGGGAAGATGCTTTTGGAGGTAGAAAAGGGACGTTTGCCATTCCTTAGGATCTGTTGGAGTTTATAATGGAAGCGGAGACATTCCATGTCCAAAGTGTTCTGGGTGAGCTCCTCAAAGCCCCTCCACGTCCCCAGCAGGGAGCGGAGCAGGGGAGATTCCCGGGCACGGCGACTGCACCTCTTTGGAAGCTGGAAATTCTCCGTCCTGTCCTGGCACTGCTGGGTGACCAGGAAGCTCCCGTAATCCTCGGGAACGTCCTGATCCCAGTCCTCCCCGTGCTCCTCCGTGTACTCGGAGCTCCTGGGGGAGTTATCCCAGTTAGTCCTTGTTCCTGCAGCATCTGTGGAGCTCATGATGCAGGAATTCCTGGTTGGAAGAGGAGAGCGGGAATTTCCCTCCAAATATTCCTGCTCGGAGTCACCGAAGGAATTCTCCAACGGATCTTCAAAGGCCGAGCCCTCGTGTCCGTCCTCGCCTGGGAGCTGCTCTTCCCTCGGGAGCTCATCCCAAATATCCTCGGCATCGCTGAGCTCCGGGCTTTCTCCAGAGGGATCCCTGTACTCGTCCAATGGCGACGCCGGGATGGGAGAATCAGGAATTTCTCCCTCTCCCGCCTCGGTGCCGGCACAGTCGGGATCAGGGAATGCCTCGGATCCCTCGGGGCTGTGCTCACAGTCAGCCCAGGGCTCACACAGGGGACACTCCCGGGCTGGGAAGGGAGCAGGACTGGGAATGCTGCCTCCTTCCAGATCCTCCGGCGGGATGGGCTCCTCCCCGAGGCTCCCTCCGGCATCCCCTGCCCGGCTCCCGGCGCTGCCGCAGCTCCCGGACCACCGGGTGCTGGCTGGAGAAGGAGGGAGCATCCCAGGAAGCGCCTCGGGGAGCGGCGAGCCTGGCTCGGCACCCTCGGGATCGTCCCACGGATCGCACGGAGAGGGAGGAGCGGATCCCGGCTCTGCTGGCACAAACTCGTCCGTGGGGGAGCCTGGAGTTCCCATCGGCTCCTGGGAACAGCTGGGATCTAAAGAGCCATCCAGGCTCCAGGCGGCCACGCTCACCTGGGCAGCTCCTCCCTCCCGGCACGGCTTCCAGAGGCGGCACAGGACCGACTCCCGCCGGCTCGGCGCCGCGGGAATGGGGGGATTTGAGTCTCCAGCGCCAGGGGGAGAAGCGGGAGCTGGATCCCTGCGGATATTTGGGAAGTTCGGCTGCTGCCTGGGCAGCTCCCTGATGGCTGAGACGCCCTCCCGGATGGAGGAGGAGGGCTCTGATTCCAGGAGGTGATGGGGGAGAGGGATGTCCGGCTCCTGCGGAGCATCAGCCATTTCCACGCTCATCCTGTCATTCCCAGGGGAATTCTCTGCCTCAGGGAACTCATCCTCCCTCTCCTCAGCTCTGGAATCATCTCCTACGTCTGCATAGTCCAAGGGGGAGTCCCGGCCATCTCCTGCTCCCATGGGATCATCCAGCTCCTCTGTGCTGCTGGCAGCGGCGCTTCCATGTTGTTCCTCCTCCAAAATCCCGCTCCCTTCTTGGTTCCATTCCTCATTGTCCAGGGAATTCAGCTCGGGATCAGCATCATTCCCACACTCCTGGGAAAAGCAGCTGCTCCTTCCCACCTCGCTCTGGGATGGCGACTGGAGGCTCTCCACGGGCGGATCTTCCGGAGCAGCCCACGGATCAACGGATCCATCGGGAGAGGTCAGGCAGACGGAGCTGGAGTCGGGGGACAGGGTCAGGGTCATTCCCTGGCCGCAGGGAGATTCCAAGCCGGCCACAATCCCGGCAGGCTTCCACCTTTCTGCAGAGGGCGCACGATCCCGGATTTCCTGCTCCGAGCCATTCCCATCTCCAGCAGCTCCCGGGTTTTCCGTAACGCTGTCGGGCTGTTCCTCACCCCCGGGGCTGCCACCAGCCGGGGACAGCAGCTCCCCCCCCTCACTGGCCGGGCTGGCCACACCCACCCCGTCAGCCTCCGGATCCGGAGCATCCCAGGGATCCGGGAGCTCATCCCGGCTTGGTGACATCTCCTCGGGAAAGCCTCCAGGGTCGGGCCCGCTCCCGTGGGACAGCGCCGGCGGGGATCTGTCGGGGCAGGGGGATGCCAGGGAGGTGGGGCTGGGCATGGGATCCTCTCCAGGAACACCAAAGGCCTCCGGAGATGCCGAATTCCCAGGATTCCGCTTGCCACGCTCACATTCCATCTCGGCATCGCTGCTCTCCGACAGCACCAAATCCACGGGATCCAGGAAGGAGTTTTCATCCTCCAACTCCTCCTTCTCCTCCTTTCCCTCCTCCGCCTCTCTCTCCTCTTTTCCCGAATGCTCCGAGGGTTCCTGGGATTCCTCCCCTTCCTCAGCGGCTTCCCCGGGCTCCGTGCTCGCGGGATTTGCTTCCGAGGGCGCGGAATCGCAGGAAGGTTCTGGATCATCCTCACCTTCCGGAGGGTGTCCAGCGTCTCCCATTCCCTCGCCATCCTCGGGAGGGCCGGGGCCACTCCCTGAGCCCGCTTCCCACTTTTCCTGCTGTTCCCCATTTTCCTGCAGCGCACAGGGCGGGTCTGGCCACGGAGTGGAGTTGGAATTCGGCGTTCGGCTGCCGGGGTTGGAAAACTCCGCCGGGGATTTGTCGGAACAGCCGAGCTCCTGGGAAGGGCTGGGGGTGATCCCGGAATCCAGCAGGTTCTCCTTGAGCGGCTCCTCCTGGAAAGACACAATCCAGAGGTTAATCCCGACAGGAAAATGCAGGAGACAAGACAACCATACAGGAAAAAAAACCACTGGAATTTTTTCCTTCACGCAGTTCCAGCCGGATGGAAGCAGCTCCTTGGTCCAGGAGTGGAAGTTTTAAAGGAATTCTTTTAATTCAAGCTTGGAAAAGTCTCAGCAGAGCCCCACGTTTTGTGTTTATCCCAAAAACCTCCACTCCTGACCACGTGCAGATGGGAAAGAGTGGAAAAATTCATTTCCAACTCAATCCAGGATGGAATTTCCATGGATTTCACCAGAGGGATGAGGGAAGCGATGCAAAGCACGGCACTGCCGCCGGCATGGGGGAAAAAATTCCAAGCGACGAATCCCAGCTTTCCAAACCCACACGGGAATGGTCTTGCTGTGTCTTTCCTGGATCTGGAATTCTCTGGAATTCTCCCGCTGTGCTGGGAGCTTCCCTGATCGGGAAACTCGGAATTTCAATCGGAAATGGGCCCTTTAATCGCTCCAATTTGGGATTCCTCCTCCTTGGAGAGCATCCCTGCTTCCCTGGACACCCCCCAAGGATATCTGCTCCATTCCTCTGGGAAAACCCTCTTGGAAAATCCTCTTGGAGAATCCCACTCTTCCAAGAGCCTCGGAGAGCCCCCGGGCCGAACTCACCGCGCCGACGCTGGAGACGCCGCGCTCCTCGGGAGCGACCTCCGGCTCCCCGCGTCCCTCATCCCGGCTTTTCCCGGATTCATCCCGCAGGGAAAGGCTCTCAGCGCAGCTGGTGGAAGAAGGCTCCTCCTCCTCCCCGCAGGGCAGCTCCCCCGAGGAGGAGGACACGGTGCTATCCACGGCGCCGGGAATTCCGCCCGCGTCCGTCCGGGAATCCGCGGGGCTTTTACGCGCCTGGGGAAAGGCCTGCAAGTGGAAAGGGGCGCCGGGATCCAGAGAACTGCTGGGAATCTGGTCGGGATCGGAGCCGGAATCGGCGGGACACGTCTCGAAGGCGAAGCAATCCTGGCTGTCGTCGCTGAGCTCCAGGAAACCTCCGGAGCTGCTGATGGAGACGAATTTGGTGGGATTCCTGTGCTCCACCACCTTCCGGGAACTGCTCAGGAGCCTGCTGGGCTTCCGGTAGAACAGGGCCACCCACATGTGCAGGATCAGCTTCATCCCTTCCACGTCGTCGGGAAGGTCGGGATTCCAGGGCCTGGGAAAAGAAGGAAAGGCAGCTGTGAAGCGTTTCCATCCTCCTCGTCTCGGTTCCGGGGAATTGGTGCCTGGAATTCACGGCTGGGATTCATCCCGGGTTTCTCCGCAGGGCAAGGAGGGTGCCGGGCCCTGCTGGATGCAGATTCCAGCTTTTTGGGGTTTGTTTGGAAAAAAGGGGGGAAAAAGAGGAGCTCTGAGCTCCAAAGGAGAAATGGAGAACTTGGGGTCCTGGCTTTAGGTAGCAATTCCAGCTGGAGGGCGTGGGAATTNGCCCAAGGCAGGGGTGGTGTTCCCATTCCCGGAGGGATTTAAAGCTCCGTGGATGTGGCAATGGGGGACATGGGAAGTGGTGGTGGGAATGGTTGGACTTCAAACTGAACCAGAGTTGTTTTAGATGGGATTTTGGGAAGGAATTCCTGGCCGGGGGGGTGAGGAGGGTCCGGGATAGAATTCCCAGAGAAGCCGTGGTTGCCGTTGGATCCCTGGACGTGTCCAAGGAAAGGCTGGAGCACCCTGGGGTAGGGAAGGTGTCCCTGCCCATGGGGTTGGAATTGGATGATCTTGAAGGTCCCTTCCCACCCAAACCATTCCCTGATCCTGTGATGACCCAATCCCAAGGCCTGACTCCCAATTCCTGGCGCTGGGAACCGAGGGAACCAAACCATCCCTGCCAGGCTGCTCCCGCTGCCCTGGAGCCTTCCATCCCAACCCATCCCGACCCATCCCAATCCAGGAAGTGCTCCTACCTTGACCCTGTCGAAGAAGGGCTCCTGTCCCGTCTCCAGCAGGAAGAACANACTCTCTCCAGCAGCTCCATATCCCAATAGTGGGATCTCAGACCTGGATTCCATGTGGGATCACCTGAGTGGAGCAGAGGCCCAGAATTCCTGCTTTTCCCACTGCCCACATCCCGGGATCAGCCCAGGCCAGGGCAGATTTTTGGGTCTCCCCCTCCCACCATCCCAAATCCCTCCTTTTTCCCAGAAAACCACACTGGACATTGGCAAACATGGACAGAACGGATTCTTAGGGATAAAACCACCGGGACAAACTCAACCCCTTCCCCAATCCCTGCGGACATTCCGGGCGGACTCACCCGTGCAGGGCCCGGACGACGGCTTTTTCCAGGGAATCGTTGGTGTACCTGCTGTCCAAGTGGAAGAGGTAATCCCCTTCCCAAAGGCACGTCACCTTCAGGGAATCGCCGCTGACGCTCACCGCGTGGCTCTTGGAAAAATCCTCTTTTTTCCCGGCGGAGCTGCGGCTCCCGCCGGCTCCCGAGGCGCTGCCGTGCTGCTGGTGCCGGAATGGCAGCACCTTCCCGACCAAAGGAGCCGCTGCGGAGCTCCTGGGGCCGTTTCCGGAGGGAACGGGCCCAGAGCCGCAATTCCCTTTGGGATTGGGCTGTTTTTTGGGATGCTCCTCGGGCATGGGGGAGGCGTAGGAGTGCTCGGCTGAGATCAGGGAGAGCCTGGAAACCTCGGGAAGTTCCGCGGGAGCCGCCCTGGGAAGCAAGGCCTGCAGCATGGCTGGGGTGGCGTTCATGCTGGTCCAGCTGACAATTCCCAACGTTTTCTCCTTGGCAACAAAGGTGGGATGGTTGGGATGTGGATTTTCAGGAAGAGGCTGGCTCAGGAACGCTTTGCCTGCGGAAAGGGCTTTTTTCCCGTGCTTTTCCGCCCGGTGGTATTTGTGGTCGGATGCGGCGCGCGGGGATTTGGGCTTGGAAAGGCTCTGCTGCTCCTTGGGATCGCCGGGAAGGCTGCGGGAAACCGGGATGATCCCTGAATCCTTGGGAATAAAGGGAGGGATGCAGGAGCCCAGCGCCAGGTCAGCCAGCAGGTTCAGGGCGTGGGATTCGCAGTCGTCCCCCGGAGGGGGGAAGGAAGCGCTGGGAATTCCAACGGGATAAACGGCATTCCCGGGGTTTTCCGCTCCGGGGGATTGGGAAGAGGCTTCGCTCGGGAGCTGGGAGAGCTCTTCCCGCTCTGAGGGAGGGAAAAACAGAGGGAAAAAGGAATTAAAAACGGGAAAACCAAAAATCAATGAAGGCAAATTCTGTCCCAGGCAGGTCCTCCAGGAATAAAAGCTTTTCCAAGAGGGATTTTCCAAACTTTTCAGAAACATCTCCGTGGTCACGGCAACCAGGAAATGATCCGGAGGTGGGAACTGCTCAGGAAGGTTTTTTGCCTCGGGAATAAAAAGCGCAGGGATGCGGTGGGAATAAATTAATTAATAAATAATAAATTAAAGAGAACCTGAGGAATTTTGAATTTTCCTTGATCCTTTTTTACTCTGCTTTGATTTTTCCTGATGTTGGAGCATTTGGGAATTTCAAGGAAAAAGCCTTGAAATCCTTGGATTATCCTTGTAAAATAACTGAGGAAAAAAAAGCACCTGGAAAACCAGAAAATGAGAGAGAAAAGCCCAAAAATGGAAAGAAAACCCCAAAACTGAGAGAAAAACCCCAAAACAGAGAGAAAAACCCCAAAACTGAGAGAAAAACCCCAAAACAGAGAGAAAAACCCCAAAACTGAGAGAAAAACCCCAAAACAGAGAGAAAAACCCCAAAACAGAGAGAAAAACCCCAAAACAGAACTAAAAAACCCCAAACAGGGAGAAAAACCCACAAATAGAAAGAAAACCCCAGAATTGGAGAGAAAACCCCAAAATTGGAAAGAAAATCCCAAAAAACTGAAAGAAAAGCCCAAAAATGGAGAGAAAATCCCAAAAATTTTCTCCCAAGGGAGCAGCTCTCTCACACAACTTATCAAGGAATTATTTCCCAAGGGAGCAGCTCTCTCACCCAGCTTTCCAAGGAATTCTTTCCCAAGGGAGCAGCTCTCTCACCCAGC
>VXAC01002745.1:348513-488342 GCA_013399225.1 Rhipidura dahli | reverse complement strand
CGCCGCCTCCTCCCGCCACCCGCCAGCGGCGCGGGGCGCCCGTGTTGACAGTCTGGTCAATGGTTACACCGATTTCCCGTGCGCGGCCGGAGGGACGGAGGGCAGGACACGCAAAAAGTGCTACATCCGTCATAACGTGCAAAAATACCACCGCCGCCGCCACCACCCAACCCCGCGCCCCCCCTTTCTTTTTTCACCCCCGAAAGTGTTACTTAAAAAACTTGGTACAAGAATACATATACCTTATGAGAGATCAAAGGCAGGCACTATTTGAAAGGGAGAGATATAAACAGGAACGTGATAAAAACAGCGAAAAAAGTTTTGTGCACGTTTCATAACGCAAGAACGAGACTAAATGAAACCAAAGGGAAGGAAGCTAAAAAACTAGGATATGCAAAGACAATTCGCTGTGGAACTCCCTGTCACAGGAAGTTGTTGAGGTCAAGCACTTCTGCATTGGAGGGATTTCATGTGTGGAGATACTGCAAGGTGGCACCCTCATACACCGCAGCTCCCAGCTTCTCCAGAAAAGATCCAGCTACAGTTTGGCACCCTACTGTGGGACTCTTGCCGGAGGCATTCAACAGCGGCGCTGTTTGATGGGGGTTAGATGGACTATACATCCCAATCTGCTCTGGCACTTCCCACAGAATGACATTTCAAAGTCCTTCCAGCGCCTTTTATGTTAAACATCGACTTAAAATGTACCCTCAGTCAAAATACACCTTCCTGTTCTGTCAGAATAGGTATGGAGTTATGAATTAGAACGAAATCAAATTGCCCAACTGCTTGCGCATTAGAGCTGCTAACATTTAAGAGGCAGAGTAATATAGACACATGTTTTTTCCTATCATTAGAAATTCTTTCTTCTTTAAGAATTTAGCAAAGCACATCCAGTCTCAAAATAGGCACTGTTTTTGAAAGTATGTAGTTCAAAACCCGTTCAACCTGGATAAGTCTTATTAAGCATGACATAGGCAGTTTAACAACTTGTAGACCTAACAAGCACGTTGATTTTGCAAAAAGATTAGCAGGCAGGGCAATTTAAACTATTAGCTACCTACCTGTTGTTGACAAATTGTTGATTTTGCCCCTTCCTGCTTGGTGTACAAGCTTTATGGCACCCAGGTAGCAGCAAGGCTCCAGGAGTTTGGCCTGCATGGATTCCAGACTGGAACTCTGTTCAGGCCCGTGTTTGTCCAAGTCAGAATACATTCTGCTCACAGCAGGTCCTTTTTCTTTTGGGGAGAAAAAGGAAGAAACAAGTAAATGGAGACTGCATTCAGGAAGCCTTTGAAATAGTCTCTGAGAAACAGTTTTCTCTTCCTGACACTTCCCTGAGTTCATTTTCAGCTTCTACTATACTCTGTGCAAGTAGGGGCTAATCCTTTTGTCACACTCTCTTTCCACTTGGCTCATAGTTCTTTCCATTTTTCCCCCAAACTTTTCTTCTTTCTTCTGGAAAATCATTTCCCTGGTATGCCAGGCCTTCCTCAGGTCCCTGTCTCTGCCCCAGCTCCAAGCAGTCAGCCCCCGTGCAGCCTTCCCCTGGCTTTGCTGTTCAGATCCCAGAAGTCACCTTCACTGCATTTCTGTGTGGATTCCTATCATCCACAAGCTGTACCTTTATTCTGCTCTTGTTAACCTCCTTACAGTTTCCTGAGCCACATTTAGTAGCAGCAACAGAGAATGCCAGCTCTGTAGAAAACCAAGTGCATTCACCACTCAGGAAATAAGAAGCCATTTCATTCTGTACAGATATTTTAATATTTTTAAAAGAGCAAGCATGTTAGTCTGTTCCCATTTGTTTTCCAGCCTTTGACAATAGCATTGCCTATGTGACTGATGGGGAGGCACTTCTGTATTTCAGGTATTTACCTGAACCCTACCACGTCTTAATACTTGGGGACCTGAAAAAAGAGAAAGAAGCACAGCCATCTCATATGGCATGGGACTGCATCTGCCCTTCTGGATATACCCTGAAGGAAGTAGGGAACCCCTCCATTTCCCAGGCTAACACTGCCTGCTTATACAGCAGCTTTCATTCAAGGGTTTAGGAGGTGCTGGATATACTGTTGCTCAAAAGAAGTTCTGTCAATATGTTAGATGCTCTGTTCTTTCCAGAAACTGGAAACTAGACTGCTTTTTGGCAGGAGTCGCCCAAGAGTTTCCGACAATGTCATGCTCTTAATTCTTGAGATTCTAACATCTGTTTATTTGCAGATGCCATTGGGTATACACTACATATTTCAACTGTGTAAAATTATTTTGGAGAGCATTAGCACTGTATGCTGTTTTTGCAGCAAGTGGGCTTATGCTATCTTTGGAACAACACATAGCTTTCCACAGTTAAACTGTTGACTGTTTTCTACACAGTGCTTGCTTTGGTTGGCATTTTTTTTTTCCTCACGGTTTTGTCCTGGGTTGGCTTAGCCTGGAGCCGAGCTGTGACAATGATTGACACATAGCTGTACACAATATTTGGAAAGTGACCTAATGAGGGTCTAAAATAGCAACAGATTGAGAAATGACAGGATCATAGGGTGTAAAATAGTTGTGTGTCCTGTATGTTGCCTTGCAATTGAAAATTTCTGGAGAAGAACACTTGGAATAAGAGACAGCACTTGTGAAAAGTTGCTATTATACAGGGTTTGCAAGTCTGCATGGCAGTGCCTGTGTATGTGACTTGCATACTGACCAAAGGAACAGGACATAAAAAAATAAAACTGCCAGCACCCACAGAGTAGTCTTGTACTTCAAGATTTTTGTCCTCCAGACTTTTTCCACTACAATGGATGCCTTCTAAATAAACATGATGAACACAGCTGTTTGGTGCATAAAAGCCCATTGTACCAAGGGAAAAAAAGCAATAATAAAGGTTTAAACAGTAAAGCAACAATGAGCGTTTTGTTCCGTATGCAAGACTCATTTTGCAAAACAGACCTGCTTTAAACCAAACTTTATGGCAGCATTTGTTGTCCTAGATATGAAATAAAAGCATGTTAGACCATTAAGATGCAATAAATTGGCCATTGAACTGAGCTCCACCCTCATTATAACACCATCCATCAGAGCCAAGTATTTGAGGCTTTGTTGTGGGGCTGGTTACACGGAATTTAACACTGTTGAGACATAGCCAGGTATCTGTGGCTGTCATTGAGGGGTATAATTGAAAAACCTAGAATAAGGGGGCAAGAGAATCATAAGGTATTTTTCTACACTAACAGGAGGCATCCTACCAGGTCAGTGCTGTCTTTGGTCAAGAAGAGATAGCAAGCAGTAACTAGAAATTGCCATATTACAGTAGTTAAACTTTTTTCTCTACTCTCTGTGTCTTTCAAGAGCAAAATTCCTTCTAGAAACCTCTACAGCAGCCACTTTCTGGCTCTAAACCAGATTTTATTTAAGCACAAATAACTGCATATACTAGGTGAGAAAATAATCACCATTTTCATTTTTGACTTTGAGACTTCCAGATCCAGTCCTTATAGGCAAAGAGGGGAACTAACTGGGAGTGATAGCACACAAGCTAGCTCAGTTTGCTACAGTCAAGTGTAGCTCACTTGCTTGGAAAGAAAAATGTGTGGAGTTCAAAAAGTTTACAGTGTGCTGTGGAAAATAACATTGAAATCCCTCTGAAACAGAAGCAGGTCTAAAGAACTGGGATAGATTAGGTAGCTTCCCAAAGCAGACAGTGACATTCATAAGTGAACAAAAACTGATGAAACACTGGAAGAACAAAAATTTACTGAAGGAAATTCTACAGGTCTACTGAAAATATCTTTTATATCAGACAAACTTGTTCATCCATCTTTCATATAATTAGAAGGATACACACTAGCCTGATACTTTATGAAGAAGGATATGTTATTTGGCCTAGATGAAGTAATTGGGAGGATAATAATAAGATTAAAAAATATCTCCATTCTCATAGTATCAGAAGAATACAAGGATTGCTATGCCAGATCAGGCCATTGACCCCCTAAATTAAGTGTAATACCTCTAAGAATAGTCATGATTAAAAGGTGTAAAAGAGAGGATAAAATGCCTTTTAAGAGGCTGCTCACAACCAGTATGGTCTGAGGGCAAACACAACAAAGATGCAGATTACCAGAAATTGCCAGATGCTCCAAAGCATGTCCAATTTGTTTAATTTTCTGTAACATTATTAGTTATTCCAACACAGAGTACATTTTTGATCCACAGGGGGCTTAATGTGCTAGGCACTCAAGTGAGGACTTCTTGCTTTCTCAGCTACAGACTAAACAAGCACAGCATTACCTCCTCTTATTCAGTGTAGTTATTGACAGAGTAGCACAGCCTACAGTACCTGGAAGTGTCCTTTAATAATAACAGTTATTATTTGATTGATTTCCTAATTTTTTCTCACTATTCTTTGTGTAAGTACCAACACTGGAGTGCCCTTATCCTTCGCCAAATTTTATTAAAAAGGCACTAGCCCAACAATTCCTGTGTTGCAGGAACTTGTGCTCTCTGCCTCTGGATGATTGTACACTACAGATATTTTGTGGCTACTTAAAGTGCCAGACAAGTCATTTCAAAATGCTTTTCAGGAAGTTAAATGTCAATTCTCACATCAGTCCTCATAAGAGATTCCAGGGAGCTGAATCTCTTATGTTAATCAGAGGACAACGTGCATTTGACGACCTTGGCAACTCCAGCCTCTGTCCTCCCACACAGCCAAGCTCCAGAGCGCTTTTGATGATGCTGCCTCAGCACACAAAGTGCAGCTTTCATGGCCCACTGTACTCTGGTCTCAAAATCTTAGATCCTGTTACAGGTATTTGAGCTAACAACTATTCTGTTCCCAGTTCCAATTGGACATGCTTTAAAATGCAAAAATCCAGGGCTTTATGTCTACAAGCATTCTCTTTTGCTCCCTGTTCTTATCTCTGCAGCTGTGGCCTCCTGCTTTGCTACTTCTGCAGTCTTTGGAAAACACCCACGTTTTCTTGGGAAATAAAAACCCCACGTGTGAATGTACTATAGGAAGTGGAGTCTGAAAATAAGATCTTTATCATGTATAAAAAGTGTGAAATTCAAATTACCATCCAAATGACACTCTTCCATTTGTATCACCGAGGTATGGCTTTAAGCTTCTCAGTTGTCCAACATTAAGTGTTTTGTTTCTGTGTGTTTTTTTAAGTGCAGGGTACTGCATGCAGTAGACACTCTTCTTACACTTGACACTTAGGCTGAATTACCTAATAGCATTTTGATTGCAGGAGGAAATGCATGAGAGCCAAATTTATATCACTAAAGAAAGTGTTCTAAATACAATTATGTTGCTTTTACTCTGGCTTCCTTACCTGACTAAGAACAGCAGAAAGTTCCCAGAAGTACAAAGAAAATGTGTTGAATTTACTCCCAAGAGCCAGAGCCCCTGGTGTTGCTTCCTTACCCCCAAACTGCCCCTGCCCCGGCAAACGCTGCTGTAGCTCTGCAGCACACCTGCCCTACCTCCAGCTTTAGCTAATTCAAACATGACTTACACCTGGGCTTTAGTTCATTTACAAAGTATTATCCACCATAGTAGTCTGCAGCTACGTGCCTTCACATTAAAATCATAACCATGCTTGGAAAGCTGGCAAGAACTAAAATATTAATTGCTGAAAGTAAATCAAGTCTTCAAGGAGAGGGATATGGGCTTTCTGCTTTACTATTGATTTATTTTTGATAGGTTGAAAAGAAAAATTAAATCTGGCATCAGAAGATAGACCAATTATATTTATTATTCCTGATTAGCTGAAAATCATTGCCAGCTTTTAAATTACTTGGGATTTTGTATCTATGCAAACTCCTCATTGAGAGAAGCACTGGCATGCTCTTTCTGCCTCACAAATACATTCACATCTTGAAAAAAAACGTCAGGCAGTATATAGAAGAGAAAAACACACCAACCTATAATTGGAGGCAAAAGGATGTAGAATTCTTGTTACAATTATATTTTATGCACAGAGCTTTCATTTACAGTTATTTTATGCATTTACAGTGTCTTCCATGCCAAAGCACCCAAACAAAGGGGTGATGTAACTGTGTGTTGGGTAATGATTTTTCATCCACTCTTCTTTTGCTCTGCAGACACAGACTCAGTTATTCAGAGCAGAAAAGGAAGATCTTTCTCCAGTGAACTGCACAAATGATCAGACAACCAAGTCTGACTTGAACCAATATATTAATTTGTGAAGTGTATGGAATGAATTACACAACCAAGATGTGGACTAAACTGCTCTTATCCCAAAGCCTCTTCCTCCCCACCCAGGCCATTTTGGTTTTGTTTGGGGGTTTTATGTACTTGTACAAGATAGATAACAAACAACTTGTAGCAATGGTCCTGTTACTTTGGTAATTGACAACTAAAAGAGAAGACTGTATTTTACTGACAGATGCTAGGTAAGGATTAACACAGAGGAAAGTTTTCCAGATCAGAGTTTAAATGCGCCATAAAAAGGCTCTGAAACATGATTTAAGTGAGATTTAAATCTAAGACCAGAGAATCTTTTCCATGCTGCTTTAAAAAGCATGAAAAATAATGACACAGTGCAGTTGCCAAAAGGTGGAAGCACAGATATTACAAAGCTAAATCATAGAATCCTGATAGTGTGTATTTGCACAAGAAACAAAAGCAGCTGTGTCCTGTTACCCAAATTACATGCATGCATATAAATGCTACCTAAAAAGTGATACTGGGTATCACCTTCCATTTTCTGAACAGATTAATGAAATGTCTCAATTAATACTGGTACTTTTCCCCAGTTTCTTTTCCCCAGAAAAACTGCCAACAGCCTGATGCCCATTTTGCTGTCCTCTGGAAATGCATTTCCTCTTCTAGAAAGCCACAATGAAATGATTAAATTAAATGGGGACAATATAAGTCTTTTCCTTACAGTTTACTTGGGTTCTATGTGGGTTCCAGAGTAATTATAACAGATCAAAGCAACTAATTAAATTTTAAAAAGCTATTCAAATCTTACAGTTATCCTGACATAATTCAGACAGACAGTATTTCATAAGTGTAAAAACTTGGATCACTTTGTTTTTCCTGCAGGTCATTTCTTATTCTCAGAACCATAGCAAACAATTTGTGATCTACTAAAAGTAGAATCTAAAATTATAGTCAGATTCACTTGAGGAAAGCAGAATAAATGCAGGGTTACAAGTCCTGGGCTTTCTCCATGTCCTTCATTGTCTAGCCAGGCCAGCACAGCTGTGGGGAGCTTTGGTGGGTTTTAACATATCACAAGCCTAGCCCATTACTTTCTGTTATTTGTTTTGGTGTAAGCAAAGAGTAACAAAGTCCAGTGCTTGGACTAAGAGGAGCCTCTTGTAGACCCTTTTTCTTAGCTCTTTCATCTGCTGCTGATGGGAGAACTGATGCCTGGTCTTCCAAACCTGTTTCTTAAGAAATACATTTTCTGTTTCGATCAATATAGTTTGAAGATAAGCAAATGCCCTCACGATCCAGGACTTGAGCTCATATGCAAAGCAGAAATAAATTCCTGCTATATTAAATGGCCACCCACACCTATTCCCTGCATGTGGCAGGATTTGGTGTCTCTTTTCAATGAACACAAGTACAATGCCCTACACAGAAGGACGTTGGGTACCTGGAAATCCGTATTAACATCTCATCCAGCTAACTGCCATCAAAGCAAACACTTTAAGGGCATCAGCTTGCTCTCATAGATTGCTTCTAGGAGTTCCACATATCTCAGTGATTTTGCAGGAGAGTTGCAGCCTCTATTTCTTCACACTAAGAGAGCCTGCTAGGCAACTATGTTTAAGTAGCTATTAGGGCTGTGGATACTTGTGGTTGAAAGGAAAGCAAAGGATCTATTGTACAGTCATTGCATCCTGAAAATGGAGGACTAGCAAGAGGTTTTTAAGAGGGTTTGAGCATCACTGATCCTTGAAATACAGAGGTGTTCTTATACAACCATCCTTTTCCAACATACATTGCGACTGAAATTAGTAGAATAATAGATTCATTCCTCTAACAGTCCCAGCTTGGGGGAAAAAAAAGCCCCAAATCTACTTGGAAACCAGATTACTCAATTGTTATTTTATAATTTATCTGAAGCAGATTGTGATGTTTTAGGTTTGCTTGCTCAGATCACACTTCAAGCTGTGCTGTATCACAGTTGATTAAGAGGGTAGCTTTAAATGTAGATAAAACTATCTAAAAGCTGGAGCCACAAAATGAAATTCCAGCCTGTCATTCAGTGCATAGAAATAATTTATTTTCCTCACTATATTCAATTTAATAAAAGTTTTTGTCTTCCCGTGAGTGCAGGAATTGAGGCCCTCATTGCATTGCGAGGGGCCCGTTCTGGGCAGATGATGTATTGTTTCTACCTCTGACAGCGACCTTAGCTTTGCCTCTTTTAAACTTTGGCAGCCATCGCTGAAGTTTCTGTGCCAAGAAGGCATTACTGAATGTAAATGATATAAACAAAACTGTCTCAGACTCAGAATTCTGTTTAACCCAAAATGGACATTTCTTAGCAAAACCTTTCATCGTGCAAGAGCTGCACAGGAGGTAAATGCTTTCCTAAGAGTGCCTCGAACAGGCACATATCTATTTCCGGGTGTTATTTTTCTTGCGTTTGGAGTGTCAAAAGACCTATGAAATGAGAGGAAACCCGACTCTTGTTTTTCAGACTGCAGGTCAGATTGAGACAAGATTTCCTGCAGGAAGCAGAGATGTTAACAGAAAGTGCAGGGATCAAAACATGTCCATCCGTTTCTCCCCTTGCTTCATGCCACACAGCCTCCATAACCCTCCTCCTCGCCAGAGAACCCTGTCTCCACCGAAGGGACTTGTTTTGGGCAGCACGAGGCAGCCATGGGACGGAGGGGCCTCTCCCCAAAGGTCAGGGAGGTTGGTGTCCAGGGAGACCCAGCTGCATTAGGCAGGGGACAGCCCAGGAAGCCAGGGCTCCTGTGGGGATGTGTTAAAGTGATTTGCAATGTGAATGTCCTCCGTTGTCCCTAATATAGTGCTCATGTGTTAGAGCTTCTCTTTAACATCAGTGGGCAGTTGTTGGGCATTCAGCAGCTGAAAAGGAGCCCTGCAGAGCTTGGTGCGGGATTTAGAAAATTCCTTCAAGACTGCACACCTCTGACCAGAAAATCTCTGTGCTCTCCCACATCTGCCTTTAAAGGCCTTTTGTGAGGTCCCTGTACATTGTGTAAAATGAGTGTTCTCACTGAGATCCACAGCAAACCCTCCCTGAGGCTGAAATAAGGAGGATCACACTATTAGCTGAAAGCCAAAAGGCCTTCCTGAGCTCCAGCAAGCCTGGAGATGGTGACTGAGCAATTCCTGAACTGTCAGAGTAACTTTACCACTGTATAGTACCTAAGGATTTTTTTTAAGATCTGTGAAATTCATTGAAAGCTTTAGATCCAAGTGTTAAAGACCAGCAGATCTAAAGCAAGGCAAGGTGGTGGCATGTGTTGCTCTGCAGCCTTGCTGTGATTGAAGGTACACACCAGTCACACACAGAGGAGTATGCTGGACCCACCTGCAGTGCTGCAGAGTCCCAGCAATTGCAGCTTGAGAAGCCACAGCCAGCTGAGCTGTCAGATTTGGAATAACTAGATTAGACAGATCTATCTGCTGGATTAGAGATTCATTGCCCTTCAATGACTCTCTTCATAACCACTAGCAGGTCACACTACATTTGTAGTTGTCTCTTTAAGATATTATTCCTGCAGAAGGAAAGGCCTAGTGCCATCTATCTGAAAATATTTCGAAGTAGGTATTAGTGTTAGCAATTTAAAATAAACATATTTGCCTAAGCCCCCCCACAGAAGAAGGATGAATTAAGGTATACTTGGCTAGTCTAGCTAGCCAGGAATGCATTAAGATTCACTTGGCTAATCTACATTTATCTGTGGTTTTATATGAGAACTTGAGTAATTCAGATTTCACTAAAGTCAGGCCAAAGACCAGGTTTTGTGACAGCTGACTTAAAACTTGACTTCAGAAGGAAACAGAAACCTGAATCTTTTTTTCCTTCCTCCAGGCAAACATTTTCTTCACTGTGCGATGAGCTTGGCTTTCAGTTTTACAATGATAAAATGTTACTGAACAAACTCTTAAGCTACTTTTTTTAAAGGTATCCAATTTACCAGAGGAGCTAAAGCAGACACATGCCATATACAGGAGCAGTTTTTGAGGTTTTCCAGTTCAGCCTTTGTAATTAAACTTCTCTATTTCTTCTGGCTCAAATTAATACAACTTAATTTATTACAGCATTTTCATTTGATCCCTCTGTTTTCAGAAGGCTTTGGGGTTGGCCATAAACATTGATGATGATCTTAAAGATCTTTTCCAATCTAAACAATTCCATGATTCTATTCTGTGATTCGGCATTGGATGTTTTTGGGGACAAAACCAGGGAGCTATTTTGACCGCTTACAAAGAGCTGAAGCACAGAGAAGTCACAGATTTTAAATGCTCTTCTCTGAACATGGTTGTCTTCTGGTTCAACTGTTGTGCTCTCACACATATTGCATGGCCCCACGGATAAAGCCCACATCAAAAGCAAGGCTTAGGACACTAGCAAATAAGACAGCCATAGGCCCTCGGGTTAAGTTTTGTATATTACACATCCACTGCTTGGGTAGCTCAGATTTCCCTCTCTCCAACGTGAAAATAGCAACTGAGTGTGGGCAATGACTTTTCTGTCCTACTGTTTTATCCATGACACAGCACAGGGACCACTCAGTTCTTATCTCTGAAAATCCAAGCTGACAACTGTGGCACCTTTTGATATTTCGGTGGAGGGCTAATAATTAGCATGACTACTATGGTTACCATCATATAGGCTGGAAAATATTCACAATTTACAGTGTATGAAAACCTTACTTTTTCCATACAGATGACAGGGCAACCCAACTCCCTTTTCCTACAAACTTCAAAGAGCCATGACATCTGTTGACTAAAAACTTAAATCTGTTCATTAAGACTGCTTTATTTTTGTTTGCTTTATTAGGTCAGCAGCATACTAAAGCAAAAATGAGTCATCAAAAATTCTTTGCTCATTGCTTTTCAGTTATTCAGACTATTTCATGCTGTGGCAGCCTTGATGACTGGATTAGGTTGTGGGAATACTGGAGTGCTACAGGACCTCACTTCAGTATGTGCAACTACAACAAATGTGGAGAGACCCGTGAGCACAAATCATACTAACTTCTAGAGCATCAGACAGATGTACTGTCCAGATACAGCCCCCCAGCAACCAGCACAAGTCATTGTAGCTTCGGGGAACTGGTGGATATGTACCTCTTTATCACTACCTTAAGGGTCCAGCAGCCCCAAACTGAACCTGAGGCAGAAACTGGTTTTGCCAGATGCACCTCTACTATTCCAGTCTGTGCCTAATAAGAAGACACCATTCCCACATAATCAGGTTGCCATTGCTTATTAATAACAGCTGGTCTGGTAGATGCTCAGACTTAAATGTGATAACTGAGAGGCTCTTGTGTTCCCTGTGTTTTCTGGTCCCTGTTATAAAAATACCTTTAGAGGTAAAGTAGCCATACATACCAAAAGGAAATTTGGAAAGTCAGACTCATTGCCTATTTGCTTAAATGTTTCATTGCATATTCCCAACAGTCATCTCTTTTTCTCAGCATTATACCATTGCTAAAAAAGAAGCTGAAGAGATAAAGCCAGTGTTTCCTTTTCTACCTCTTGACACATCAATCCCAAAAGATGTGTCTGAAAGGCAGGGACCCAGCCAGGGGAATCAAGAGCATTTGCCAATCATTCACTTAAGTAGGAATTTCTTAGAGGTGAATCAAATACTGGAACTCTTGAATCACTCACTTACGTTAGCCAACTGGAAGTCAGAGTGAGGAAGCTGAAGAAGACAATAGGTGCCTCTTTCACAAAGGACCACACTGCAACCTTACAGATAACGTGCCCTTTAACTGGAAACACTGAGCAAACAAGTAACAAAGGAAACTTTGCTTCCAAACACCAACGACAGATACAGTTTAACTATCTACCCAGCAGAGAGGCTACCTCCGGAAAATACAACGCAAGATTTTCAGTTTGGTTCATATTTAGTTAAGTCAACAAGTTTCATAGGAAGGATACAAACAAACAAACAAACAGACGAACTTACAGTATCAGCTCGAACCTCCCACCAAGGCACTTTTTCTAAGTTTTACCACCAGGTTCCCCATCCCCCCAGTACAGCAAGATAAGGAAATCCTGAATTCATTGCAGCTGGGCTGATGAGCCTTGTAATTAGGACATGCAGTGTGGTCTTTCGGGCGCCTTGAGAGCACTAACCCTTTCACTGCCAAATCCTTTCTATCCTGTTCAAAGTGAGACTCTGTTTGAGAGGTACTTTTGTCTCTACCTTTTAAATAAGTAAGTGTGCTTTGCTAGTGGTGCATTGTGAACACAGAGCAGTCACTGCTTTTGGTGGAATTAATGAGAGGAGCAGTCTCCCTGACACCTCCCAGATGAGTACTAATACACTTGAGACAAGAATGAGTCAGAATGCATTTCTTTCGTCCTCTCTCCTTTCTGTCTGAGACCATCCACATTCTCCTTGGCACTCTAATCATCCCCTTTTGGTGTGAAGCTAATTCAAAGTTTTTATTCAAAACCCTTCTTAAAAATCCCATTTGCAGCAGTGCAAACACTTAGTAAGGGCTGAATTGCTGTTCTGCTCAATTGAGTGCCCCAGAAAGAAAAAAAAAAAAAAACCCAAACCAAAACTGTTTTATGTATCTCAGCAATATTCATTCACCCCTTGTCTTTTACAATGACAAAATTGAGTCAATCACCATTTCATCACATTCATTACAAGCCCTAAGCTTTCACTATTTGATTCCAGGGGCCAAGATGAACTTTCCCATTATCACCCTTATTATATAACTTGGCTTTTGGGAATGGCTTATTTCCTCATCTCCTTCTCAAGAACTGGAGATTTCCAGAGCTAGAAACAGGATGTAGCACCATTTGTGCTGGTGCTCTTTATTGCAGCTTTCAAGTACCAGATTGATGTGTTTTTCACATTGACTCGGAGTCAAACAGATTTAAGACCATTTTCCAGGTCAGATTGGCAGGAACAGCTGAATCAGTTTGCCTGACTGTACCCAGAGGGCTGCACCTTGGGATCCTCTAAGCATTTTCCAAAGGAATGCATTGCTCTCTAAAGGACCAGTGACATCAGTAACGTCCATCTTCTCCTTTACTGTCATCTTCTGGGATGTTATATTTGTGTCTTCTTTTTTTTAACACTGGGCCTCGAGATGATTATAGGGAAGTGTTTCATGGTGTGGACTGAATATTTTGCTGTGTCCAGCTGTGGCTGTATTGCACAAGTGCCCTGCCGGCTGAACCAGGTGGCCACTTTTAGTGCCCCACTTTGGCCACAGAACCACTGGTAGCTGCTGAGGTTGTGATTTAGTGCCAGGGCAGCCCATAGTCCGATGGCATCCTGGCCTCTGACACAGCTTCTGGCTGCCACGGTTGCAACAAAAGTTTGTGAAGGTTTGCTGGCCACAGTGAGCCACCTTGTTTTTCAGTACTGACCTGAAACGTGCCAGGAAGGGCTGGTGGAGGAGTGAGTTACATAACGCCCAGCTGGGGTTCCAAATTGCTCCCTTTTAATGAGGGCAATAGCTCAGTGTAAAGGATGTGTGGGAAAGAAAACAGTCACCACTGCGTGCCTTATGTCCAACCCAAAGCCAACTGCAGGCAGCAGATAGATTTTTGGTTTGTTAGAGTTGGCCCTGGGGGCAAAAATAGCAACCTCCTGATGGGCAGGAATTATTCTACATCCCCAGAAGATATTCCAGATTTTGCCAATAGGTAAAGAATTCGTGACTTCACACGTTTTGTGTCCATACTTTCACCCTTCTATAAAATCAGATAATAAGGAATTTGCAAAGTTACTGATGGGTGTAATGCAGGTGAAGTACTTTAAGAATCTCTTGGCAAGAGGATCTCTTAAAAAGAAGGATTTTATATTTTTCCAAGTCTATGTAAGAGAAAGTGGCTCCTAGGGAGACAAGAACTTCTTGAAGACCCTTAATTAATACTATTTTGGCATCCACAGCACTTCCCCTTCCTTTTAAAAATTTGATGCCAAGAATTTCTCATTCCAATAGCATCCAATAAATCCTAGAAAATAAATTCCAGTGACCATTGGAGGTATCTTTGGTTGCTTGATGGCTAAAGCAGCTAAAATCTTTTTATTAGTTTTGGAAATACCTTTTCCTTTTAAAATCTATGGCTTTAACCCTTGAAACAAAGTGGCTGATTCTCCTCTCAGCCACATCATCTTGCACGAGCACAGAACTGTGCTACACAGGACGTTTTATTGCCAGGACATATGTGAAGTCCCATGTGAGATCAGATTCTACTCTGCTGCCCCTTGGATTGATCCTGCTGCTGTGCACCAGCCTCAGCTTTGCAAGAGGGGTCAGTGGAGATCAGCAGGTTGCGTTTGACTAAAGTGCAAGTGGGTGAAGCAGATTATGAGGCTGAATTTTTCTGTACAGTGTGCACCATCTGTGATGGGGTGAGAATCAGGGAGAGTTGGGTCTCACCCAGGTACCCATCCCTAAAGTTTTAATACAATTTTTTTTGGTATGTGACTGTCACCCAGAAAACACTCACTGTGCAGACACCCTGAATGTTTGAGATCACTGAAATAAATTTAATTTCAGGTTTATTTCACAAATTCCATATCAGTTTCAGTGCATGTCTTCAAAATATATATAACATGTATAAACATATGAAAACACATACAAAGACCTCATTGAAGTATTTGAATTCAATAAAATGAAAGCACAGTGGCAGAGATTGGACCTATTCTGACCTCACTTTCCCCTAAGCCAGAAGTAATTCTATGATGCCAGGAGAACTGCATGAGCATAGCATTGCGGACTTAAGGTGGAAACACTGTTTCACACTATATGAGATGTGTCCCGTCATGTGAGGATGAAAAGGACAGTCAGTAGTTGGTCCTATTTCTACAGTGATTCACTCTGATGCTAATTTTTTTAAAGAGTTTTTATTTACTTTTTGAACTCCACTGCAGTTTCTTTTGAACTTTAAGAGGTTAAAGTGAATGAATCCTTGTTATCTCTATTAGGGAGAATACCTATTTAGGTGTTGATGGGTTTCCTGCTGTTCTAAAACTACTGAATACCAAATTAGGAGCTACTGATTTTGATTTGCAGATTGAGAGAGTGAAGATCCTATTGAGGTGAAGTACAAAACCTAGGTATTTACTGTTTATCAGGAAATGCTTAAATCACAGCAGGTTCCCTGTTAGAAAATCCAAAGCAGATGTAGATCTTAACGCTTCTTGTTATTACTTGAACATGGGACTCTATTGACTGTCTGATTGACTGTATTGGAAATTAAAAGTTACTTTGCATTTTTCTTGGCGTTCTTTTCCTTTCCCTGACTTGAATACTCTTTGCGTAAGTAGTTTGGGACACAAAAGAGTTCTGTTTTGTGAGTTGTTCTTTCAGCTTTTTGCCTGCATAATCCAACTGTACTATGAATGCCTTATGGTCAAACACAAGAAAGCAATCATTGCTTAGTGGAAAGGTTGGACCAAGAGAGCCATGGCAAGCTCAGTAGTTTCCTCAGCAGTGTGGTGACCAGCTCTATTGCAATGCCTTCATGAAACTTATTTATTAATAGCTTGTATATTGCTCCCCTCAAATATACAGTGTTCCTAAGAAAAAAAAAAATCACTTTTTCCCTGCTATTTTTATGCATCCCCTATTCAGATCTCCCTCAGAACAATCCTTAATACAGTACTATGTTGCATGTGACTTATTTGTTTTCTTTTGCAGGCTCTGAGCAGCAGTCTCTACAAGAGTGCATCACCCTATGGCTCGCTTAATAACATTGTGGATGGGTTAAGCTCCCTCACCGAGCATTTCTCTGACCTATCCCTTTCTTCAGAAGCCAGAAAACCTAGCAAGAGGCCACCTCCCAACTACCTGTGCCACCTCTGCTTTAACAAGGGACACTACATCAAAGACTGCCCCCAGGTAAGGAATATATAACATTCTGAAAAATACCTTCCTCAAGATTTTCTTCATTCCTTGATTTAGCAACACAGAATTTGACTGAAACACTTAGGAGTGAGTAACACTGAAGAAGTATCTTGACAAAGTGCCAAGCTAGCCATGTGTTCTTTTAATCTGTTCTTTATCACAATGCCGATGGACAAAGCACACTATTCCATTTGCCCCATAAGTATTGCGAAGACATTAATCTGAGCACACGAGTGAGTAGATACTGGTAACTTTAAAAACGGCTACTCTGTAATGTTCTATCCGGAAGCACTCTATGTAGTCAGTTTGGCAGTGGCACTTATACAACAAGTTACATATGCTAAAGGAGAAGACATTGTTACATTGGAAGAGAACTTTGAATCAGTGTTGCAGTAACACAGGCTCCAGCTATTTTGGGTGCAAAATTTTTTTTGTCTTACAGAAGAGGTTTGCTGTACTTCACAGAATGTGATGGTCTTTGACTCCTAGAACTTTTCTGTAGTGGCAAAGCTAGCAGTATTTATTTCCTTTGAGAAGAAGTATAAAGCAGTGTGCACTAAAACCACTCGCCAGTCTCCAATTTATTTTTTTTCCTGAGGCTCCCAAGCCACAGTGTACCAGGTTTCTTAATTTTCCCACATTTCAGCTGGATGCAGTTGTGTTGTTGGCTTAAACTTTCACAGTTTCAGCAACATCCTATGTAGAGTCCCAAGGAAATTAAAATGCTGCCAATACTCTAAAAACACAGATGTGGACATTACCAGCATCCACAACGTTATGACTTTAACCTCGTCTCCTCTTATTGTGTGACTTTCAGCAGAATTAATCTGCATGAAATTAGCTACACTTAATTTGCTGTTGAGGATGTCAGACATTTATAAACCAAAACACAGGCGGAAAAACATCTGCCAGCAGAGCAAGGGCAGCATGAAATCAAGTCTAACATCAGATGAGCTTTGAGTGTATTCCTCTTGATGTTATGCATAGTCTAACCTTATTGCTTTCAATGTGTATCTTTCATTAATTCTAATGAAAGCTGCGGAATTAAAGTACACTTGCAGTCCTGGGTGTGGCACTTGAAAATATTTTTAGTTGTTCTCATTTTAATCTAGATTGTGTAAGAATTTTCTTTAGGAAAAAGCTATGAAATTTTCTTTGCTAGGAGATCAAAAGTGCTCTGGTTTATAGACTTCTGTGTTTAATCTACTTAATTTAGCATGTTACAGAAGGATGTAAAGATAGGACCATGTAATAGCATACATTAATTAAAAAGAGGAGTGAAACTCCAATTACTAAATATGTGGCAGAGTGAGAAACTGCTGGACTGGGGGTGGGTGGCTGTGCTTTGCCGTGCTGTGTGGGAAACCAGATGAATGTGACAGGTCTCTTGACAATCAGCATGTGCAAGCTGCAGCTCACACAGATGGTCCCAAGGGAACGTGTCACTGTTGGAGCAGTAATGCATTGTTTGTTTCACAGGTATTTTTATGGTTTGAGGCACTAGGGATTAAGTATGTGAGTGAAAATTGAAGACACACACACAGAAATCCAGGAGATACGAACAATTCAAGATTGTGTAGGAGCACTAATTCTCTTAAACTGCACATCCTGTATAATTTTTTTTCAGATTTCATTTGTAAAGTCTTCAATTTCTCTGTGAACCAGGAAATAGATAGACTTCCTACTGGCATACACTGTGACTGTCCTGTGAGCTCAGGAGCAACGAGCAAAGGAACAGAGGACAGGGAAACAGCTGCTTGCTCACCGCATGCAGTCTGTGGTTACAGGCAGCCATATCATGTAGCCCCTTTGGAAAACTGATCAGGTTTTACTTGGGAAGCATTTCAGTATTTTGCCCTTGCTACTGCTGGTGTGGGGAGCTGCTCCAGAACCTCAGTCCTCTCCTAACTAGAAATCTTCCAGTTTCTAGGATGAGTGTAACTCCTGGCCACTTTATAGTCATTTGTTCTCCTGCCAACATTGTCCTCCACTGAAATAGCTCTTCTCCCTCCCTGGTGTTTATCTCAGGATGTATTAATAGACTGCAATCATATCCTCTCTCAGCATTCAATCATATCCTCTCTCAGCATTCAACCTGTAGGACTAACCAAGCCAGGTTTTCTCAGTCTCTTCACAAAAAGTATACAGCCCCTCTATTCCCGTCCTTCTCGTGGCAGTTCTCTTGTGCTTTTCATCTCCTTGCACGTGCATGGCTACACGTACATGTGGCACCCCAGAGCAGAGCTTGTCAGTGCCTTCTGCTGTGTGTGCATGGTTCTGTTCATGGTAGTTAAGGGACAGGTGATATGAAATTGATTCTGCTTAACTGGAGATTTCTTCTAACACAGGCAAGTGCTTTCTGGTCTAATCAGCAACTTTCTTGAAAAAAAGTAGAGTTAAGCATTCACAAAAACATACACACTTTCCTGATGTTATCTGATTTTGAGGACAGTTGTAAAGAGGTTGACCCTGTGTACACAAGTTATGTTCAAAACCTCAAAAACATTGTACACAAGAAGGGAGAACCAATGGCAGGATCAGGCTTTTGTCATAAAGTCCCCATTTGTTACCATTGCTTTTGAAAAGAACTGATTCCTTCCTTTGAACATTGTGTGAGCTGCTTAAAATCTTTGGGTTTGATGCTTAGTTTTGCTAATGTTGTCAAAAATAAAAGTTGTTAACAAATCCTACCCAAGAAAAGGGCTGTAGCCATGTGGTTTTGAAGTAGTTACACCTGGATAGAGAAAAGAGATAAACTCATCTGGACAAAATGGGTATGAGTAAATCATACAGTATTTTCCTTTTGTTTTTATGAAACTGCCTAATAAGAAACACATTTTGAAATGGGGTGTTTTATGAAGTTTTTTCTTCATAGCAACAAAATTGTGCAACAACTTTAGGACTTAATATCCTCCCTTAATTCTGCCTGTTACTACCACTGAAAAGAGACATTCTTTTTCTCTTGTTGTAAAAGCTGATGAAAATGCATGTATCAGTTCAGATTTATATCTTAAGCACTGATCATATTCTAGGAGGTTAAATAATTACAAACAAAAATTGCCAGCTTTAGTATTTAAGTACCTCAGCTATCTGCAATTTGTCTAATATCGTGTCCACAACTTTCTGTTTGAAAATTGAAATGAGATTTAGCAGACTTATATTATTTTAGCATGTAGTTTGTGTCATATATAGTGATAGAAAGTGTTTTTTTTCTGTTTAAGAAACTACCAGAAATAAGAACAATGTTATGACTGCGATTCATCATTTCCAATTTGCCTACATTTGTAAAAAGCTGTTTGTTGCAATAATTATGTCCATAAAAAACCCAGCACTTATCTTTAGTATCATCTTCATAGCATGCCTACATTTTTTCCAAAACTGATTTGTGAGTTTCAGTGGCTTAGAAAATAACATCTTACTCATATCTCTCTGATACTCTTGCACATAGAGAATTCTCATAGACTTGATTGAACTGAAAAATGTGTAGAGAATAAAGGTTAAAAGCAGTGCTCTTAATATAGCAGTGCTCCTAAATTATCATTGACAGTGCCATAAAAAATAAACAAGACATTTCTCTTTAAATAGCAAGGAAGGTAAGGAATGAGAGTACTTTTCCTGTCAGCTTTACTGGTGGTTGATTGCATGATATATAAATATATGTGTATAGAGATCTGTCAAAACTTTGTATACTTATTTGTGTACTCAAAGGTACTGTACATATGCATGGTAACCAAAGGGGGTTTTTTTCCCTTTCAAGGACAAAAACCAAGGAGTTCTGGGCCAGTAATATTAAAGATATATGATTCTACATGACTTTTTTTTATATAGCAGGTGCAGAAATTATTAGAAGACCTTTCAAAAAAGTTAAATTGTTTCTTTTCACCCATTATCACTGTATCTTTAGTTTTCAATCCTATAAAATATAAACAGCAAGTTCCTTTGTACCAAGTACGGCCTATACAAAATGAATCTTGCTCCTTTAAACGGTAAGAATGTTACTGACATGACTGCTCTTCCATGATGTCATCAACCTAAACTCAGACCTGTCATATAAATTTACTGTGCAGGAAGTACAGAATAGTGGGGTATGGTGTTACATACAGTCTGTATGGACATTTGTAAATAAAACACCTAGGTCACATTCTGAGATGTTGCTGATTGAATCTTTGCCATTTTTCAAAAAACTACCGAGGAAAGTAAATACACAATCCTAGACCTCCTTTATTGCTTATGTCATTCCTGTTGTTAATTTGGGCAGTAAAGGCAACAGAAGTCCGAACTCAGAGATCCAGCCAAGCATCTCTGTATTCAGAATTTTTAATCTGCTTTACCTGGTGCTTCTGCCAAGCACCAGTTCCATCTACTAGTGTCTGTCCCAACTGTATTCAAATACTGTGCTAGTGCCAATCTCCTTGAAAAAAACTTTCTGACAATTCCTGTAAATTTCTGCACTAGCAAAGAACCAAGTAACCTCATGGCAACTTGGTGGGGAAATGAAATGGACAAATATCACTGTTTTGCTGTCAGATTCCTATGCATTGCACTATTTATCCCAGTTTGTGGGAGACAGGGAAGTGTTGCACAGCATGTTTCCCAATTTGACATTGTCCTTACATGGGAAAATGCAGGTGCTTGCTCACAGAAGCACAGACCTACTGCTGCAGACACACATGGAAAGGGAAACCATCAGTCTCTTTTGCACTGTGTGTTTAAATCTATGGCTGAAATGCACGGCATGGTCCACATTAATGTGGCCAACAGTGGGAGTCTTCCCACTGCCAGCAGTGGTCTTGGAAGCAGATCCTGTGAAACTGAAGTGCCCTGAGAACACACATTCAAGTCAATGGGAGCAGTAGGTAATTGCTGTGGCTGCTTGAGTTCGCATAGATTTGCTTTTGTGGTTTCATGCAGGATGTGGAAGAAATCAGTGTCAAGCTGAGTTTACTCCTTTCTTCTCAGTCCATAGCTTGGTCTGCCAGATCATGCTGCCCTGAAGCTGTCCCTCCCTGTGGTCAGATACAGTGGATCTTTGGCAGCAGAGCTGGTTCAGCAGGCAGCCATTTGGCTGCGAGACTGGAGCAACTCTCATGCCTGAAACATTCATCTGATTTGTCCTGTGCCTTATGGTTGTGCAAGGATCTCAAAGGTGCATAATATTTAAGGAATTCACAGCTGGGGTTTCTCCAGGTACCAAAGGCTGATTAGGATGGCAATGAGGAAAATCTAGCATCCCTACAAAGATACAAAAAATTTAGCTTTCTGGTTTTTAGTTAAGAAATCTTAATTTTTTAAAAAGGAGAACAAACACAAACCTCTTGGCATTTATCTTTCTTTTAGTGTAAAAAGATGTTTCAAAGAGCTCTGGAATTAAAAGAGAATGCAGACTTTAGAAACTATTAACATTCACTCTGAAAATAATAGTTTCTGACAGTTGCTAACTTTTGCAGTAGGTTTTTGGATATTGTGTGATGGCCTCCAAATAAATGTGTCTTTTCTGTATTGAACTGAGTGAAATATGGTTATTATTACTCAGCTACAGGATGAGAGGTTAATCTCCCCACTCCTGGAGGAATCTGACACACCGTATGGGCCCAATTTTTCAGGTTCTATGATAGTTTTTGATCAGAGTATACTTGCTGGCATTTAAACTGGTGCTCCACAGGCCTCTCATATTTATGCTCCAGTTCTGCTGGCCTGGAGAGTTAGTAAAGCCCTGACAGTGGAATCCCTGATATGAATAAAGCAGTATTGGAATCACCAAAGTTAGCATCCTTCTTGCAAAGGTGAAAACATGGAACACACAGTAGAAGAAGACAGCAGTTAAACTTACATCTAGTGCAGTAGATGGTGCACTGATGATGGTGGGATCAGTGCTGTGAGAGAACCTGTTAGCCTGTGTTACAAGGAGCAAAAGCCTTAAATCTCTGCTGTACCTAACTGTTTTCAAACTACGTGTGGCACTCCAGAAAAAAAAAAAAATCTATATGTCCAGCCCCTTCATCCTCTACCTTGGAAATACATTACTCCATTTTGTATAGTGCATGTTTCTTCACCTACATATGGTTCTATAAGAAACTGTAGCTTTTGGGTGTTCATTCTGAAAATAGTTAGGCACATACTAAAATTCCTCATTACAAGTTACTGGAAGAATGTGAGGCTCTCAAAAGTCCTGTTCATACACAACATACTACTTTCATTTATTACTGCTTTTTCATTCAGAACCTGCACCAAACTATTGTAGATGATTTGGACTTGGCTAAGATTTTTTAATTTCTTTTTTCCTCACATGGAGGCACTTTGACAACTCCATGATATTAAATATACTACAAAATTTATTGCAGGCTGTTATTTTTCATTCTCATATGCTTGAACTTTGCTCTGCCAAGTTTTCTCAGCATTTCTGAGATTAGCTAAATATACTTTCTCAGAGAATTTCTACTTCTGTTGTGAAGACTTGCAAAAATCTTGTAACCAAAGTATAGTGGGCTATAATTTGTAAATTTAGTGGGCCACATCCATCTTACCTCTAGAAATGTAAGCTGTTTAAGAGTCTGAAAGACCAAAAAATACCCATTGTGCATTGTCTTGGAAATTCCCAACAAACTGTGCATGTCATGGGTTGAAATCGTTTATCGGAGGCAAATAACTCAGACAGCTGTATGTGAACAGAGGGGATTTGAAGAGCCCTGTTTTGAGAGCATGTGCCCAAAGTTCTTGTTTTCAAGCTGTGTCTGCAGTATGTGGCCTTTATGTCAGGCTGTTTGATGAACTAAGGGCTTGAGAAGAAGATACTGAACCCTAACATAGCAAAGCACAAGCAGTTAGTGAAAAAGAGAACAGAAGATACCTCGTAAACTGTATGTGTGCCCTTTCCTGTCTAGCACACTACTTGACATTGCATTCCCAAAAGTCTGGAAGTCCAGCCAAAACCAAACTCCTCCTTCAGGCCCATGACTAAGCCGTCATTACTGTGGTTCAGCCTTCATACCCTAATACGAGTTCAAACGGGCTTTTTTTTTATCCCTGGGAGAAATGCAGTGCAAACAGAGGTGATAAAGGCAAATACTCTACAAGAGCAATGCTTGCGTGGTCTTTGCAGTGGCCTTGGAGTGGAGTCCTGTGCAGTAGTTGCCAATGGGCTGTGTGACAGGTGTTGGATCATCCACCACAGAATGGGATTTCATTGCACTGACGTTTTCCAACTACTTTTTATTCACCTTTGAATCTCATTTGTATATTTGCTATCTACATAATTTCAAGTCAACTGGCAACAAGGTGGATATCAGGAAAAGAATATTGTTTAAATGCAAAACCATAAGGATACCTGACATTTAAACTGAATACGGTTTCTGCTCTGATAAAGCCTCATCTGGCTCCAGGTTGGGCACAGAAATTCAGGGTAAAGTAGAGAGGAGAAAAATCAATTTGGGGTCTCTGAAACATGACTTGTGTTGAAAGACTGAAGAACCAGTGTTGTTTGTTCCCACAAAAAGTCACATTAAAACTTTGCAAATATGTTGAAAGCCTCACATGAAGGGCACAGTATGTTTTCCACAGCCACAGCTAATGAGTGCAGTACTGGGCTTCAGCTGGGCTGCTCTGACTGTGAGGCCTTCAAGTTGAGTGCCTGGGAAGGCTCTTGGTTACTGGAGGGCTTTCAGAACAGTGTAGATAATCAGACATCAGGATTTGCACTGGTGATCCTGTCCAGGGACAAGTGAGGAGAACATCCCAAAGCACCTCCCAGCCCTGTGTTTCTGCTATTGCATATCTGCATGCTAATATTACAATTCACTATCTTAAACATGCACAATTTGTAGTTTAAAACCCTGCACAATAAACCAGGTCCAAATCCTGTGCAAGTCCCTGAGACACTTTTATAAACTCCTTTGAAGTAAACTGAACATAGCTATTGCATTAGTCTAAATCTGAGCTCCGTTTACTAACAATTTGGTATTTGCTTAATTTGCAGTAAAACTCCTGATAAACCATAATTAGGTGTTTAGCTTGGAAATTAGTACTGCAAGCATTCCTCTTGAGGGGGAAAATAGGGTCTGGTTTCCAGCCCTGCACAAGCTGATATATAGATAAGGTAAAGAGAGAACTACCAGGTCAAACCACACTAGTTTAACAAGTCCTCATTCCCACTGATAAGAAGTGAATAATGGAAAATTAACTGAATAATGGAAAATTAAGTGAATCATACTTTCTCACTTCATAAAAGTATTTTGGTTTAGTGTGAAATACAGATTGTGGAATTTCCATTCATGCTTGGAAGCATTCAAGATCTGACTGGACAAAGTCATAATAAACCTGACATGAACTCAGTGTTGGTCCTGCTTTGGGCAGGAGGATGGACTTGGTCACTTCCCAATGTCCCCATCAAATTTAATCATAATGTGATTTATGAAAATTAACTAAGTTTTCATGCTCTGCAATAAGAGATCACTCTTCTTCAAAATCTGTCTCCCAGCTCTAATATCTACCATACTCCTTCCTCACTGTGCTTTTCAATAAAATACTCTTGCAAAATACAATACTGCTAAAATGTAAAAGTAGAAGCAAGCAGGCATTTATTACAACATCGAATACAGAAAAAGGCCCCCCTAAACATACCACCTGTCAAAATGTCCATGCACAAACACTTGCTGTAAAAAGGTAGCTTCATTTAGTCTATATTTTAAAAAGGAATCAAATAACTTTTTTTCAAAGGAATTTTCTCCAGGAAAATATGTTTCAACAAGCTGTTCAGCTGAAAAAGCAAAAGTTGAAGCAAACACCTGAAGTGGAAGCTTTTCATTTTGCAACGGTTTTAACTTGTTTTGCAAGACTTTGCTTGGAAATGTTTCAAAAGCTTAATTTACCCAAAATGAACATTTATATCTTCGTGTTTCTGGTTTGAAATTCAAAAAATTTTCATATCTGCCAAATGTACAAATATTTCTACTCTTTCCCCGTTTTAACAGAACCTTGGTTTCCCGTTTCTCAAAAATGACAATGCATTTTCTGATAAACCACATGCCCAGTTACAGAAGGCCTTCAAAGACTGAGCAGAGGCTGGGATGGTGTCATGGAAATGGGAAACGCTCTGGCTGTTGAGGAGAAAGTGACTGTCAGGGGTGTGAACTGCTGAGTCTCTCCTCCCTTTTCCTTTTGAGTTCCTGTCCAGAGGAGGAAGCTGGCAAACAGTGAGCAAATGGCTCAAGGCAGATCAGCAGCTTCTGCTGGCAGCAGTGGCAGCTCAGCCCCTCCTTGCTTGCCTGGCTGCCCTGGGATGGTCAGTAGGTTGGTGAGGGCACAAATCTAACCCGGGGTCCCTCTCATTTCCCTGCCTGTCAGCAAGTACCAGTCAGTGCTGCCTGTCCCTCCCATTGTAACACTTCCCTCAAGAAATTAAGATACTAAATGAAAGTTAATCTCTGTTCCATTTCTCTGGTATAGCACAAATACTGGTGGTATTTTACTGTATCTGGATTACATCAGTAAATGTAGAAATGTCTCTTTTCATAGCTTATAGGAAGGTCTACTGTGAGATGTGACCAGAGTTTCTCAGGTACTTATTGTCATCTGTGCCTGGCAGGATTGTAGATATCCTTCAGACTGGCTGAGAGAGAGATAGAAGCAGGAGAGAAGGCAGCACTGTGTGGATCAGGAACACAAGTCTGTGCTATACTGATATAGGGAATGTCAGCCTCATAGGCATGAGGCTTGGGGTAAACTTCGTGAAAACTTCATTCCTTAACATTTTATATTTTATACTATAAATTATCAGTCACGTTACTGATAGAAGATTGTTATTTAAGGAGCCATTTCCAGGTTTGTAAAGGGTTGTTTTTTTAAGACAAAAAATAAAAAGAGAAAAAAGGTTTTAAGACAATTTTCTTCCAAATGTCCTTCATTTGGCAGGAAAGCTAAAATGTTTGTATAGTAATTAGAGAAAACAAAGAATAAGCCTTTTATTTCAGAGCCTGGTCAGTGCCAAATTATTAGCTAAAGCAATAAAGCCCATATACAGGCACTTAAGTTGAAACATTTGGGGATTTTAGCAGCAGACATTTTGGAAATGACATAATCTTGATAACTAGTTTATCCTCAGATTTGTGACTGATTTTCCACTAGAAACTTGCTACCCTTTGTTTCTAACTCATTCCCTGACTGCAGAAATGTGCATAGGAGTACAGCAGCACCCTTTGAGATCTTCTGTGTTATTGAGCCCTGTAAATAATTATTTTTTTCATTCTGAAGAGAAATAACACATTTCCACTAGCCTTTGACACAGTCTCAAGCTAAAATCTTGGACATGAATTCAGAGTAACCCTGAACATTTCCCAGGTTCAAAGACTTCACATACAAAATACTGGTTTCAAGTCCTTTTCTAATTTTAAACCACATGGCAGGTGTGCAGCTATAGTTAAAACTCTGCAACAGCCCAGGCAAATCAATCCTTGCACCTGAGCCAGGCTGCCCACACCGCCTGGCAGCCAAAAACAGCCAGCCCAGGTGCACACCCAGCCCTCCCTGATGCTGCCCTGTCAGTCTTACATGGGCACTTCAAGGAAAGGAGACCCTCAGAAGGCTCCATGAAAGCAGAGAGAGCTTCTGAGATGATTTTATATAGAAGGCCTGTTTCTCTTATTCCCAAATTCCTTATTACAGAGTTGAAAAATTTAGAAGAGCAAAACAAGTGGGGAAGAGAAAGTCTTCTTTCAAATAAATGACAAACAAAAAGGCTTTCCTAAAAGATCAAAGGAGATTCATCATTTAAGTAGAAAGGTGGCTTTTAAACAACAAAATATTATAGCAGTCATTCCAGACCTGCATTTTGTATTTCTCCATTTTCCTATTTATTTGATAGCAAGTTAGAGCTTTGCTACTTAAAACAGATTTCTGTAAACTCTAGTTAAGAAGGTTTGATAGATTAGAACAAAAAGACAAATGTCACTGCTGCCTTCATAAGTTTTCTCAAAAATCATGAAAAAAAGTCCTCCTGTTATGTCAGGTGTTCCCAGGCCAGATTCTCTGCACACTTTATGTGAGGGCAAACCAGCATCAAAATGGTTACAGTGGCTTTTGTGCTGCACTTGCCACCGATCAAAGTGCTTGCACAAAACATAAGAAAGTGGAAAATCAAATCAAGGCTCTGAATTGTCCAGTTTCAGTGAAAAGTATTACTTGTATAAGTAAAGGGCCTCATCCCTATCCTGATGTGTGTGATGGGAAGTACATCTTTACCTGCATACCACCTGCCACAGGCATGTACCTTTGTTAGGAAAGGTGGTTTCCATATGGCCTGAGGTAGCATAGAGTGCTGTTACACATAGGAAACTAACCACATTGTGGGTTTACAGCATCCTAGTCAATTGTGCATTAGTGACTCAACATTTCTATCAATTTTCAGCTAATTTAAGTATATTACACAGTTGTATCCTGTGTGGTGTCATGTGGTCCTCAAATGTGTGGGTGAAACCCTCAAGGGGTAATAGAGACCTGTCTCAATGCTATATGAATTTCTCTTGAGGTGACTTGCAGGGGACTGTCAAAGCCTGACCTCTATGCTTTTCTCCAGCTTTTTTTCTTTCAACTATTCTCCAGCATCTGTAATCATTCTGTCCTCTCGGCTTTTTACCATTTTGCTAGATTTTTTATCCTAGGCCCTTCAGATCTTCTAAAACAGCACCAAAAGCTTCTTGCCAATCCCCCTTTCTCTGTGTCACTCAGACACAAATGATACTTTGAGTCTCCTCATTTTCTTGGAGCTTGTAGAAGACAGGGCTGTCTGACTAGATAGACAGTGTGGCACTCGAGCTCTGCCAGCCAGATGTCCTGCACAGGGAGGGAGAATGATGAAGCAGATTGTAAAGGTGGCTATTGTTGGCCAGCAACTATCAGCCTTAGCAAATAAGCAGAGCTCTCTCAGTCCTCCAGAGGTTGTTATCATAGCACCGTGTACAGCTCTGACACACAGGTACTGCCTGTGTTACCATCCCTGCAGTGAAAGCCACACTCAGTAACAGCAGTCTGACTTTTCAGCCACTGCTAGGACTCCTGTTAAGCTCTTCAAAAAGTGGCCTCTCTTGCTTCTGTTGTTTGCAGAAGTCTTCTAAGCAGCAAACCTTGACTGTAATTTTATGGTTGGTTTGTGATGAATTATTTCCTTTCATACTATATTGAATTTATTTAAACAGAAGGTAGGAGACACTACAAACCTGCAGAGTAAGTGGTATTAACATGAAACTACTGGA
This sequence comes from Rhipidura dahli, assembly GCA_013399225.1. NCBI lineage: Eukaryota > Metazoa > Chordata > Aves > Passeriformes > Rhipiduridae > Rhipidura > Rhipidura dahli. Next base: position 460,026 of record VXAC01002745.1, on the reverse strand, counting down.
AAGGTTTGGTTGGGGTCTTTGAACATACTGACATATACAAGTAAATAATACAATGTTCTCCCCTCTAGCTGCTTGAGGTGTGATATATCGAATATTAGTGGGTACAGCCAACATGGCTGTAGTGTTTGTGCTGAGCTCACAACATGACTCACAGGTTGTGTTTGTCTGCAAATCTGGAGAAGAGAAGGGGGCGCTTTTTTTAAAGCATTAACGTAATTTTAACTCTCATCTGCTTTCTTCTGAGCTCCCATTCCTGATTCAGCACGCATGAGTCTGCTAATGAAATCCAGATGTCAGACGAAAAAACAATAAGCTCTCCCACCCTTCTGGTGGATCGGGTTTCTCAGAGAATGGGAAAAAAAAGAATCAGGAAAGATTCCTAGAATGTCTGAAACTTTAGATTTCAGTGTGTTTTCAGAGAGCGGAGGGCAGCAGGGGGATGGTTTGAAGGTAAAACTGATAGCAAGTTGAGATTCTGGGTGGAAAAGTGAGAAGAAATTGAGTGATTATGTTATCAGTTACTCTGAGCCCTAAACACATCTAGTATGTCCCAAAGTCAGTGCTACTACTGAAGAATTACTGAATAATGAAACAATTCATTAATAATGAATAATGAAAAGTGGTGTCTTCTGTACCTCCCCTAACAGTAGGATGCATCAGGGTTTGTTTTGACTCTGAGAGGCGTCTTTCTGTAGGCACACGTGAGGCATTGCAAGCTTTCCTCATCTCAGCTATATTTGACTTAAGCCAAGTCACAAAGTGCTGCTTTGCTGCAAGAAGTTTCCTTTGTGACTGAAAGCAGAGTGGCTGACAGAAGTGGCCTCCTCTCAGAGGCTGCAGCTCTCCCAGGTCTGTCTGACCCTGGTGCTGGCAGACCTGGGCAAGTTCTGCTCCTGCTGCAGGCCACTGGCCAGGCTACTTCTGATGCAAAAGTCCTGTAACCCTACTTGTTGAGATGCAATCTGTAGATTGAGATGCCACAGCTTCACATCTTTCAGCATTGCACTCTTTTTCCCGTGGAACGCTGTGATTAGAACTGTTATGATGGGGGTAAATCTCGCAGCTGTCAAACAGCACAGTTACTCACGGGATGCTGCTCAGTGACAGTTCAGCATCTGCAAAGGCTCCAGACCTCTTTGCTGTCAGACTGAACAGAACTATTGAAATTTGTGCCTCCTACAGAGGGAACTGCTCTGTAACTACAGGCACTTCAAAGTACACATTCACTGCTATGTATTTGGCCCAGGTTATCAAGCTGTTCATTATTCATGAGCTGCTCTTATCTGAACTGCGGTTCACAGTGGTCATAACTTGTGATGATGGATGGCTAAGAGCTGGGTGCAGTGAGCAGACTTTGCATGAGAGCCTGTGTCGTTTTAACCAGTTCTTCTGGTTGTTGTACACAGAGATTCAACAGGATGACTATGCACAGAAACCACAGTGGGGACTGGTGGCAGAACTGTGGTCAGTCACTGCTCTTGAGGGTGGCAGGCTAAATGATCCTTTCCATGAAAGATGCAAACCACCTTGGACCTTGCCATTCTTTTACATGAGGAAGAGCAGTATCTGATATAAGCATCACTCTTCATAAACATTTCTTAGCATGTCTTTTCTTTCTGCCTCATAGTCTTCTCTGTTACAAGCCCCTGATATATTTGATGTCTGATAAAGGCCAAAAGCAGAAGCTAGTAGAGATAAGAGCCAGTGAAGTGAGAGAAGTGAGAAGACAGCTGTCACCTGAAGACTACCAGCTGTTGAAAAATAATCAAAGGGCACTGTGCAGCATCATCCTAAGGTTACTTAAATAAGGACTTCAGCTCCCATCTCTGTCTGTAAAAAACTTGTTTCAGTAGGAACTGAAGACAGATATAAGCAACTCTGGATGGTCAGCGTTCAGAAACAGGCTGTTGTCTCACTCCAGCAGAATTATTGGAGCACATACACAGGGTCTGACCCTGCTGACCCCACATTCTGCATCTTGTCATACCTTCTCTTTATCACACCTCCATTCTTGAAATTCTTTTCCAATCAATTCCTCTCCTTATCCAGCTGCTAAAGTTAAATCCCTCATCTATCTTCCAGAGTATCTAAGATCAATATTTTGACCCATTCCGTCTCCTTTCCAAAGAGTCTTCCATTGGTGTGAGAGAATTAAGGCTGAAGAATGGATATTTAGCACACGAAAACAGATGTAATGGGGAATGGAAAGCACAGCTCTCATATTCCTTGTATACAGTTCCCAGAAGCACAAGCCTCATCTAGCTTTTCCAAACTCAACCTTTTTTTCCATTATTTTCTTTTAATCTCCGGTGGCTGTCATGTCATTCATCGCTGCCATTTTATTAATCACTCTAGAAAAAATGTTTATCTGCTTAGCTCATCTTGCAAGTTAAGACACAGTGGTTTCTTCTCTGGATATTTTAGCATACCTTGGGTGGTTATGTTATAGGAAGGAACATGGCCAAAGTGCAGTGAGCACAACTAGTTAAATGTATAGTTTCAGATCTATGAAAAAGCAATGTAAGGTTCTTGAAAAAGCCCAGACTAGATTTTAGTAGGACTCCATGTCAGACTTAGCCAGCAGTTGAATAACCAGCAGTAAATATTCACTGCCTCCTTGTAAAGTTGATTTATTCCCTACTGATTCTTAAAAAAAAAATATATATCCTGATGCCTTTTTATTTAAGGTAGAGATAAATAACTGATTTTGGACACTGTAAAAAGTACCATACTGTACATGTCCATCTGTCAGCTGATTTTTCTTTTAAGCCCTCCCTGACTCCCTAATTTTCTGTTGGAGAAAATCATGTGGACGGATCAGATAAACATCTCACAGAATACAGAACTGGAACAACTGGTGTTCCACCACAAAAGCTGACCCTTTTTTGCTAATGTAGTGTCACTTCATACAGGTAGAGCTAAACATCTGGCGTATTGATCAAAATACTCTGTTTTCATTTCATTTATGATCAATTTGTGGGAAAGGAGTCTGGTTTTAGTTGGATCTGAACAGTCGGGTACAGTTTTAACCCACAGTTGAGTTACCAGAATTCTGACGTTCAGGTTTTCTGCTTAACTATGGCTGGTTACTAAATTCGTATGATACTATTCTTTACAACAAAAATAGCATTTTTAGTTCTCCAGAAGTATGGGACCAGGAAATATGTTTGCTCAAATTTTCATAAAAAGGGAAGACAGCTGAAAACAATCTACTAAAGATCTGTAGGTATTTAAAATAGAAATTGTGCACTCAGTCCTCTTCAAAATCTAGTCTAAAGTACTTTTTGCATTTATTTATAGATCAAGAAATGAGGTGCTCAGCACATCCATATTAAACTTCCAAAGTTGAAAACCCCCGGGGGTTTGCAAACCTCCCCACTCTTTTCATACTAAATACTGCTTTTATTTTCACTGTTACTCTTCAAAATACAGGTACTTTACAGGACACCTTCCACATGACTCTGGAATATTAAATCACAGAAACAACAAACCTGCTGAGGCTGGCAGGCATCTGGGGAGATCAGCTAATCCAACCCCCTGCCCAGCACTACTCAGGTGTTGAGTATCTCCAAGGATAAAGGCACCACAGCCCCTTTTGGCATCCTGTGTCCGTGCTCAGTCACTCCTGCCCTAAAACAGCTCCCCTTATATTTAAAGGGAATTTCTGGTATTTCAGTTTGTGCCCACTGCCTTTTGGGTGATACCTCCTCTGCCACTGGATACCAGTGAAAACTGTCTAACTCTGTCCTCTTTAATCTCTCCCATGCTGCATATCAGCTACACATGACATAATCTGAGGGAGCCTCTTGAATTAAGTGTTAGCCATGCTGAACAGATCTTCAGTGTGAGGGAAGATGGGGTAGCCACCTTTTTGCCATCTGAGATCCAAGGTCTAACAAGGTGGATGCTAAAATATGTGATTCCTAGGATATTAGAAGTCACTTGGACCTAAACTCTGGCTGTGCTTAAAACATTTGCACTTTCCATGACTCAGTGCAGTGTCATGTAGAGAATTAGGGTTGCATGCGTTGCAGCATGCAATTTCCACTTCTGGAAGCAGGTTCTTCAGAACTGTAATCCTACAAGTCCCATAAACATGGCAGATAATCATGACTATGAAAAGCAGCTTTTTTCCCCCCAAATACACTCTGGGAAAAAAAAAAACCAAAACAGTCAAGTCAATGAATTGAGAGAACTTTGCCCACCTAAGTAGTTGACATGGGAACTTCTCTTGAGGCAGGCAGTGCATTTCAGATGCTGGGGGTGATGAAGCTCTGAATGCATTGGATTAACACATTCAGAAACAATTATATAGAGTACATGTCGACCACCTCAAATACCATTTCCTCTGTTCAAATTTTATGAGAGAGAATGGAAAGAAAGAGAAACTAAAGCAGAACTCCATTTTAAGTCAGAATATCTGCACTGGCTTTAGTATTTTCATCAACTTCTTGACAGATAATGTTCTTTGCATTGCAGATTTTGTGTTACAGTTAGGCAGTTTGCTATTAGTTCTCCATTTTAAACATCACTAGAGGACCAAGATTTTCAAGGTCTTCCCTCTTTGTTCTCCATCTTTGCTGGGTTTTACCTCACCACCTCTCCTCAACTTGCAGCAGTGTTTTGTGTTAGGCTTTAAAGGTCAGGGCAGGCAAGCCCAACGTGGTGAGCCCTTAAAAGCAAATGAGCATGATTCTGTTCAAGTCTGTTGGGATGCATCTGTTTGTAATAATGCATTATCTGGCCTGCAGTATCAAACAGGAAAAGCCAGAAGATACTGTTAGCAGAGAGTTTCACTTGGTGTGGCACTCTGACTTTATGTAGCTGTCATGCTCACGTGACGGAAAGAGCTCAAAATCACAATGATTATGCCAATCTTGAGTTGTCAGAAGGAGCAAGGCAACTTCCTTGAACTATTACTGTACCTTGTATTTTTTCATGCATTTCCATATAAACAAAACATTTTTCCTTTTGTCCAGTGCCACTCCCTAGAAACCTATCTGCTCCTTTCTGATCCAAGGCTGGCAATACAAGTTCTGAATTCCTGCCTCTCAGCTGACACGAAGGCCCTTGGCTCAGAGGTTGGGCAGTGCTGCAGATCTGGCCTGTGGCAGATGCACGCTCTGTTCCCAGCATTTTACTACCCCCACTTAGATCCTTGGAAGTAGTAAAGTTTCTGCTTGTTTCTGCACAGCTGACCTAATTGCTCTGAGAACTAAATTAGAATAGGCTTTTCTTTTTCTTTTTAATGACTAGCCTTGATTAAAAACTACCAACCAAAAAAAAAAACCAAAAAAACCCAAGCAACCAGTGCTGTAGTGCACAAGATCATCAGTGAAGAAGAAAAAGGTGAATTTTTTTTCATAGTGCGGTACTGGAAGATCAAGTTGAGCTGATTCTGAATCACTTTCCTGAGAAGAAACCTCTACTTATTAGTAACGAGCTGTAGCCCTTCAGCTTTGCTTTTGCCTGTGCTAAAACACGGCCCTGTGCCACTTCTGCAGTGATTGAGATCACTCTATCAGTTAACTGATCTCTTCATTATTTACCACATCCCATGCACTCCTCAGATTTAATAGTCCTTGCTACCTACGTTCCTCTTTTTGGCTACATCTCCATGTAATAATATCAAAGTGAAACAAAAGACAGGTTTTCTTCAGCATCCATATATTAAAAACAATGAATTTTTATTTTCAGATTCAACCCTGAACTGCTTTTGACACTAAAAAGCACTCATTACAACCAGTTCAACTATGGGGCTGATTCAGGGAAAGGTGAATTTGTGACACTGGATTACTAAGTCAACACTATGAGTAAGAGTCAATGCTGCCCTATAAGAATATTATATAATTACAAGCAGATAATATCACATCTTAAATGTTTATCTATAAAGACTAATAGATAAAAATACTGGGAAAAAAAAAAAGGTTGTAGAAGAACTGCACTTCAAAGTTATATTTGATGAAAAATTACAAATTTGTGTGTGTTGATGAAAATCACAAAACATAAAAAAAGCCCAGTTGAAACAGCATAGCTGCTGTTTTATCAAACTAATAAAAGCTTAGAAATAAACTCAAATATTATTTTCTGAACTTTTTTTTTCAGATAATTTACTGGCTTTCATAACTGCCCAATGATGTTTGAATTTGTGATGCTAGTCATTTTGCTATTCTGGCATGAAGGTTTTTCTGAAATATTTTTTCTCCAAAATATTTTATCTCCCTCCCCCCATTTGCTTCTGACATTTTCAATCACACTTTGTGGGCTTGCTCTAAGGCCAGTAAGTAATTTTTAAGGCTTACAAATCAATCCTGAACACCTTTTACATGCATAAATATACATCATCACTCAAACTAATGGTTCCTAAATGCCAGCGTAAGTTGTTGTCACTGTTCTAATTTCTGTCTCACTATTAAATCAACCCAGCACTTATTTCCCTTTCAACTTTATATTTTCAGAGCTGTGGCTTAAACTAGTCAAGACAGGAACTAAGGACTAGAAAAGAATAAGAATTAGGTATAATGATCGCTGCTTTTGGCACATCATTTTACTGAGAGAGTTGTATCATGGTGGTGACTCCCCTTCTAGTGTCATTTATGTCTTCATCATTTTCTCACCTTTAACTAACCCTGTTTCACTCTGGAGAGGGCTACCCAAGAAAGACAAGTTAAACATATAGCAAATAGTAATCTGTTTTAGTAGTGGTCATGTAGTTTTAGTTAATTGTGTACTTCTGGAAAGAAAACCAGCACAGCTGGCAGATAACCATAATGGGTCTATGGAAAATATTCCTCAGTCAAAACTCTGCTAGTTCAGAGAAGATGTGCTTAAAGCACTTGGGGATGATTAACCGACTGAGAAGAAAAATTCTGGGAGGCAATTGCTTGTTATTTTGCAACCAAAGTTAGTTCTTAATTTGTTACTTCTTTGGATGAAAGTTGTAATTGTCAGGCACTAGATGAAATGAAAAACTTAGTGATACCCCGAGGAATGCATTGGTCAGCTAACAAAATCAAATCACCACCTTTTTTTTCTTTTAACAAGTTACAGCCACTGTCCTCTTTTATCCAGAAGTGGAGCATGACTACACTAGTAATTTATAGTATGGTCACTTGTCTTGGATTCACTCTGCTAGGTATTGTTCTTCTACAGAGTCACAAAGGTGCCGGCTCCCACAGGGATGAGAAAACTAGAAAGTGAGCTCTCTCGACTACTGTTTATTAACTAATATTAGTAGTGGAAGAGATGACTACTTTATACAAAATAAATACAGAAAATAAAAGTTGGAAACCTTCTTTAAATATATCATGTTTTCCATGGCAGCTCTGGCCTTATGGCATACAGCATCCACTAGTAATGCTTTCTCTGTGTACTGTATCAGTGTGAAGCTCTGCACCACAGCATCTTTAGGCCAAATAATGGACTACTTCTAAATCCTTTTGGTCCAGAAACTGCTCTTTGATACTGCTTCATGTATTAGATCCCAGACAGTTCAATTCTTCTAAGTTTAAAAATATTGCAGGTCAAAAGATAATCCCATGCACTGTTCAGTGAGGACTGAACTGTCCTATCTGCTATTGTCTTCTGCAGTACCACATACTCGCCACAGAAATACAACAGAGAGATTGTGTGCAGACCTCCCCAGTTTAGCTGCAGTGTGCACTATGCTCAGGAATTTCAATCACAAAGAAGATTCTTTTTTACAAGAAGGCGGTAATGTGCCCTTAGAACCCATTAGTATCATGTAAAACAGAACTGTGTTTGTTCTGCCTAAAGGACTTTGCATGGGGCATCTTTCTAGCACAGTCAGAAACATATTCTTTGGCTGTACCAGTTTGCCCTGAGGCACTGCAGTACCCCACAGATGCTCTCCAGGGAGTTCATGCCTTTCAAAATCCTAGCCAGGTCCTCCTTTGGTAAGTGTGTGTGTCCCTGGACATTCAGTGCAGCATGTTGCTATTGGCTACATGGCATAACTGTAAAATATAGGTTGAACACAGCATGGGGGTTTTGTCTCATTTCTTTAACATAAAGAGAAATTGGACTATGTGCCTAGTAGTTCATTGAAATCAATCAAATTGCTTATTTCATGGAGGAAGGGGATTGTTTAATGAGTACATTCTTACTTCAATTACATTGTAGCAACTAAAATAGCAATTTCTGAAGTGAACAAAGGTATATGGCTTTTAGTAACTGACACTAAATTAATACAAAAATTCTTGGAGAACTTGATTCCACAGAGGCTCGCTGAGTCAGCAAGCTCTCCCAACTTTCTTTCCTTTGTTTGGCAGTTACAGTACTCAACTTTACAGCCATGTATTCTCTAAATCATGTTATTTTAAAAATATATCTTTTTCTTCTGTAGGTCATAATGAGTTTTACTAGTTTCAGAATGTGGGAGTTGGAATTTTTTTTTTCTTTCAGTAAGCACAGATGTTGTGCATATTGACCTTAAAATCGGTTCTGCTTACTGTCTACCACAGGCACAACAATAGGACATACAAGATTACACGGTCAGAGTCAGGCTGACTGCAAACTCACTGAGGCAACAGACTGAATCCCAGCCAGTTTCCTGCACAACGGGCTTTTCAGATATTTTTGTTTGTGTTTAGACTTCTTGTAGTGTGTAACACATTGATTTGGAAGTGAAAGAATGGTCTTGCAGTTTAAGATTTGGACTGAGATTTGAAAACTTGTAGGTTGAATGCTGACTAGTTGTATATACTTGTGTTAGTGATATTAGCAATACTCTATGTCCATGTTTTATGCATGAGGAATTGTGGCAAAATCCCATTTTACCTACAAGTCAGCTCTTGTGGCCAACGTATTTTCCTATAACTTTGTATAGCTCCCACTGCAATAGACTCAGGATTGCCACTTAGCAGTAAATGATGAATAATTTTTAGACAAGGTTGAAAAACACTTCATCACTGCTGCTCTGCACCGGTTTGGGGACCAGCATGTCAAGTCAGCACAGCTGACATACCACAGGTTTACAGAGTACTGTTTACAAAAGACATGAGAAACCAAAGAGGAATTTAAATATAGTTCAAAACCAAGGGGAACCTGGTTTAGCCTCCTGGACATGCCAAGCAGGGCTGGAAAGCAAACGAGAACAGTCTTTCTTGAGATTTTCCTACTTCTGGTCAGGCCAGAAATTTTGCAAGAGCAGCTTTTCTCATGATATTTTGGCACTTTTGCTTCTGGTCTTGCCTGAAGCCTGGAGGCAGAGCCATGTGAAAATACCGATGGAAAAAGCAACTTCTCTCAGTGCATTTGATCTTCAGCTACAGCCTGAAAGATTCATGTTCTCATACTTTATCTATGTCCAGCTGTTACTTTCAGGTTTAAATGTTTTTTAACTCACACCTCCTTCTTTCGCTGCTGTAAACTTGCAGCCTCACATACAGCTTAATCCTTCTTCACAAGAAGAAACTGAAAGCTTAAAATGAAGTCTCATTCTTAAAAGAGATTACTTTGAATTAAGGAGAAGAATGTGCTGTCCTTGAAGCCAACCTTCAAACTACCTTAACACTACTGCCTACTTTACCCCAGAACTCCCCTAACTGATGTCAGAAGAGTGTGGCTCTCTTCAATGGAGACTTGATGTAGCCACTGTAGTCATCAATAAAGAGCTGACAGAATGTACTCCACATACCCTCAGCCCAAAAATAATCCTGTGTTGTTTTCCGAACTTTGCTCTACGTCCTCATCTAGGGGACAAATTCACTGGGGCAGTGAGAGACTACCTCTATCCATGAGTTTCTACCAGGACTGTTGTGACAGACAACTTCTCACAAATAGGGAATGATATTATTCAAATCAGACCTTTCTTCTTTGGAGCACTTATCCTCCATATAATGTAGTGAATCATGGAATACACAAGGATTAATAGGAAAGGATCTCTCTAGCCCTCTTACCAGGAAGCTTTGCTTCTACGCAAATGAACAGAGGGTCTCTGAATCCTCCCTTTCACAATGGAGATGATACTGACTATGGATAACAGTCAGAAAAAAAAGTTAAACCTCCCCCTCCCCACAGTTTTTCAGATGACACTATCCCAATGAATTTCTTAGCTAACCTGTTCGTGGCTATTTGCAGCATTACTCTAAATACAGGGTTCATTTGTGCCAGCATGCCTGCCTGGTTTCTCTCTCACCCTGTTTATCTGCAAACACTTTTTCACGGCAACCACCTGCCAAAACCAAAAGCTGAAATTTGGGGGACTTGTAGTAAGACACCTTGTGGTTTTCTTCTAGAGTGGGGAATAGGAGGAGAATGAACTGAGCCTTTCAGTCTTTCTTCAGTGTGGCTTAGAGTGTTGTCCTCACCTAATCAATCTCACCCCAGAACATGTGTATGTGTATTAGGACCTATTGCATGTGTTCTTGAACTGTGTTCTGGAGACAGGTGATAACCATACTCTGGACCACTGAAATTTCATTTAGCCTGCAATTTATTTCTCCATTCAACTACAGCTGTTTCTCAGATGATAAAAATAGGCTCCTGTGCTAGTGCTATCGCTGCCTATTTTGATTAAAACAAGGTGCACAACAAGATTCTGTTCTGATCCATATGATCCAGAATAAGGGAAGGGTAAAACAAAGTCTTCTTTCTAGCAAAGTTACGGGGAGAGGGAGAGGAAAATGAACAAGCAAGAAACAGATAACTGATTCCCATCTAGATCTTTATGGAGCCTTTCCTAGAGTTTGCAAATTGCCCTGGGTAAGAACACAACTCTGCAGTTCCCTTAGCACCTCAGTTTGTTGCATACATATTAGCAGAAGAAAGGGATGCCATGGTTAAACCATTATCCCAGGTGAAGTCAACAGTTGATCCTGTGCTTGTTCCTGTGACAAGCACAAAATAATACTGCATAGTTCTTGATCACTGTCGGCACACCAGAGGAGGAATTAAGGACTGGAATCAGATCTGGTCAGCAGTTTACCGAAACGTGATCACAGTGTTTGGCTTCAGATGGACTCACCAAAGCAGTCACTTTCACTGCTGCTGTTGGTGGTGTTCTCAAAGCCTGTGCTTCTCTCAAATGATTGTACCAAGCAAGAGCAAAAGTACTTCCACACATTCAGAGCCAGGTTCATAATGGACAGAACTGGAAAGGAGTAGGATGGAGAGAAATTCCATAGTTTGGTACTGCACTGTAACAGGAGTGTTAAGTCTGAACAGATGGTGGTGAACCCAGTCTGAAGAGATCTGAACATCATCTACCCTCAGAACAGAGACTTCATAGTGCCCTTCTAATTCAGTACTGATGCATTTCCTTTACACAGAAAGTATCCTTACAAGCCTTTTTGTACTGTTTTAGAAACCTTGCATTAATTCCTGCAAAAGATGTTGAAACTAAGATTTCAGATGACTTGTATTTCCATTAGCAATACTAAACTTCATCTCCAATATCTCTAATTAGTACGGTTGTTACTCTCTTTAGAGGTCATTGGAGTGGTCTTTAATTTAGATATATCCAATTCACTTTAGCAGGCCTAGAATGTTTTCAATAGGAATCTAAACCTGGAAAAGTTTATCTGAAACTCTGAGATTTCTGCCATTATCAAAGAGCATTAGAAAAGAGAAATAATGTAGCTGAGATCAAAGTGAAGAATGTAGCCTTGAATGGGCTTAACCAAAAGTTTCTTGCATCCTTACTCTAGAAAAGAAAATGGCTTGGATTGTGTGGAAAGGAATTATACTAAATGCCCAGAGTCCCTTGATAGGATACAACAGGAAAATCAGAGAAAAAAACCACACAACTCCCACCACCCCAGAGTGTTGCTTCTCTATCCTACACATCTTTGATTCTAAAGGGCAGCAGGTGCTCCATGATCAAAGATCTCCAGTTACAAACATGCAATATTGTAAAGAACGGAACACTTTATTAAATTATTTGCTTGTGGTCTTTTTGAAAGCATTTCATAGTTCAGCTGTCTGGACTGTTTTCTGCCATAATCTGGCTCAGCTTTATCTCACAGCAAAAGGTGCTAAATCATCAAGTGTGTTCAGGCACATCTGTGATGTCAGACCATATGCAGGAACAGTGTATTTATTATGTGATGTGGTGTGCATCTGTCCTAGTAGGTCATTCCTAACATTGTCTTCATCAGCAACACACTTTTTTTTTTTTTTTACTTCTTTATGTGTGCAATGTTTTGTTTTCCTTTGAGAGCACAGGCAGCTTTGGCAAGGACTCCACTTTAAAAGTTAGCAGTTGCATGGACCTAACTGGACAAGAGAGCAGATCAGAACCAGGAGATAAGAGTGTATATTTATAGGGAGATATGTTTATGGAAACCTATGGGAAAGGCCCTCTTCCTTTTCAGAGAAGGCAGAGGTTTTGCATTCTCATTAGAGCTTTGCAAAGTTTTCCTTTTACCATTTTTCGTTATATTCTGACTGAAAGTTAATTGCAAATAAATTCCTGCTACTTCTGTCAGCTCTAATGCTCTATTAAGCTTCACTTTAATACTTTGTTGCTCCAAAATCTTTGGGACAAATTATCTTCTGGCTTAACTCCACCAACTGTGGTGAAGCTACATTAGAATGGATTTGGCCCTACAGTTTATCTTTATTTTTTCCCCAGTGCTGCTTTTGCTCGGCTCTGTACATGACCAGAATATAAAGACAGCAAGTTTATGTTAGAAACAAGTCAGTAGGGAAACCAAGAAATCTTCCTAAGCTATCAAATGTCTTTTCATGGAGTTTAAATGACTGCACAGTTCATTTCCTTCCTTTTCAATATCTTCTGGCAGGAGGACAGTGCTAACTGTCATGTAAACATCAAGTTTTATAAAAGAATTCTCAAAAGTAAGTAAAATACTAGTTTGTGCTACTTAGTTCACTTTTCCCATTGTTTATACACAAACCTGAAATTCTCATTACAGAATTACAAGCAATTGCAACCCCCAAAAACATTCATTTCAGAGGACATAATCTGTTTCAACATATTCATGGTTCAGCTGATGCAACAACCTCCTGGATTTACTGCTGGTCTGCTGTGAAGCAGACCCCTAAAAACTCTGCCAGAGAACACCTCAGTCATCCAGATTAGCAGAGTCTTTCCCTACAACAGTGTTTTCCCCCTCTTGCTGTCCCATTTTACATGACTCTGCGATGGCGTTTCACACTGAAGACAATTCCCCATTCTAATGGACGATTTGCTTTTTCATTGCTATTTCTTTTCAGGGTTGAAAGAGAACTGCTTTTGTAGCCTTAAGGCACGTGGCAGGAGGAGATGGAAACATTTCTTTCGTAACATCTTTCTGATTATAGGGCCCTTTGGTCCTAGAAGATTTACATTCAACTGAAACCAAAACTGAGACAAAACAACCATTTGTAATCACTGGTCACTAGTTCAGTTTGGAGTATCTTATCAGGCAGGCTGGTATAACCTCACAGACACACACAGGAATATCTGTCTACCATATTATTAAAAAATAAACCACAATGGACGAGAAGAATTACTTTCAATGTTTTAGCTAAATCTATTTGAAAGTGTGTGTTGTCCTATTAGTAGAGAAGAATCTAAAGATAATGGAGATCAAAGCACCAGGAGAGCAATGCTCTTCCTCATGTAGTGCACTGTGCCAGCAAATTCTTTGCTGAAGACGACACTGTGGCAAAGTGGTGGCTTAAATTTAGACACTTGCTACATTGAGAGCTGTTGGAAAACTGCACAGGCACCTAAGAATCCATGAGTATGCCTATCTGAAATGCTGTAGGTAGCGTTAATGGTCCCTTTTACATTGCCACAGACCTAAATCCCACCTAACCCGCACATCTGTGCCAGGACTATTTGCTCCTCTCTGATGCTGGACCTACTGACTTGGAAACTGAAGCACAGCTTGTACAACTTGTCCAGCTAGGGACATGAGAAGGATTGTTATGTCATCTTTGGCAATTCTTTGTCTATTCTGACTAGAAAATGAAGAAATCAGAAGGTGGAGACACATGACATTACATATTAGTTGACTGTAGGAGATATTTACACAGTTCTAGATACAAGTGAAAGTCTGAGCAGAATGGAGAGGAAGGCTGCTGTTGGAAGCTTGGAGGAAGCAACAATCACGGCCCAAAAAGGAACAACCTGTTGAGTTAGCCTCGCCATTTCCTCAGCTGCTGCTGCTGCATTTCAGGCTGTATATTCTCAAGTGTTCTCTGCAGTCTAACTTCCAATAGCTGAAAGAGTGGTGTGTCTGCCATTCCCTAACCTGACAGCCATACCTTACTCTTAGGAATTGTCTTCTTGGACATATAAACTGAAGTCTCACATCTAATACTAGGAAGAAGATGAGTAGCAACACCTACCACCACTTCCTTTATAACAGCCCAACAATCTTCACTTAAAACTGTTCACAGTAATTCTCCACACCCTTGGAACTTGTGTTTGATGTATCTACAGTGTCATTCTGCTTCTGAAATCTATAGGTATTTACTTATTTACTAGCAAAACATCATCTAGATTGGGATTTTGCCACCAAATCTTACTGCAGTTTTATGAAGCTGAATATTTGATACATTAAGGCTCCTTGAAAAAACCTGATATGTTTGTTCTTTTATGGGTTATTTTCCCAAGTTTTATTTGTTACTTTATAAAAATAACTTTTTGCTTACACCTTAATCTATGCTTACACAAACATAAGTCACCTCAGCTAACTAGAATTCTCATGATCTGAAATCCTCGTCTCCAACATTTTGGAAATTCGGTGAGCACTTTAAAGCCACTTCATCCAGTCAGGCGCTGTGCTTTGATGACCTTGGGGAGGTGCTGTTTTAAAAGTCAGCTACCAAATTTCCGAATCAGTTGCCAATAATTTCCTTTTCTAGCTGCAAAAGCACCTTTTTCCCACAACACCTGATTGCCGAAGCACTTTTTAGCATTTCTAGATTCTTAGCTCTAGAGATGAAAATGAAACCTAATTTTTACTGACACCTGTGGAGTTTTCCCACCCTGCCAAGGAAGCCTAAATACAAGCAGATTGGAGCAGAACAGGAACAAAGAAGCCACCCTGGAGGAACTCGTTCTGAAAACACAGCTGAGCGTGCTGAGTTCCCAACACACCGGGGACACAAACAATAATGTAAAGTGAGGATGAAAGCTCTTGCTGTGAAACCTCTTGTTCTCCTGCATCTCTAAGCAGATGCCCAGCCCAGAAGGGTTTACATAAAGACGGGTGTGAGGCTGCCCAGCTCGGAGGTACCGCCAGAGCATGCAACTCTGCATAAAGCCCATTGTGTGCACGAGGGGCCAGTCCCTTGCTCAGGGAGCCATGTCTTTTTGTTTACCCACTGGGGTGCTGCCTGCTGCTCCTCATTAGGCCCCCTGCCTCTACAGGCATTTCTTGGTACAGTCAGTGCAAGCATTTTTTAACTATTACTTACAAAATGGCAGTGGCTTCCCCAAGGCCATATCTTTGTTTCTTTGTACAATGCTGTGATTGTGTAAATTGTCTTGCGTAAGCACATCAGCCCACTCTGGAATTCATTTTTTCCCCCCTTACGGCCTTTCATTGTTGTTCTTTTATAGTGGGATTTGTTCTTTTGCCATCTTGTCACAAATCCATTCCTGTGGCTGTGTCACTTTTCAGAAAGAGCATGGCTAAGTCTGGCCTTTCAATTTGCAGAGGTCTGGGGAGCACCTACTTCTGCTGAGAGCACTATTGTCAGCAAACTGAACAGGCTCCCTGGCACTGTCACACAAAACTGCAGAGTCCCCAAAATCATGAAGCCCAAAGCAGCCACTTCTGTTCTTATCTCATAACCCATTCCTTCATATAGCTCAACAGAGTGCCTTCTAAATCTAGTGATGTGACTTGTGACATCAAAGCAGGGAGTAAGAGAGAGCTTCCTCTCTGAGGGATGATCAGGCAAACAAGTCCTTGGATGTCGAACGCAGACACTGCATTCAATGCCTCACAAGCTTCAGCATCATGTACAGATAATTCTTCTTTCGTTTGTATAAAGAGTAAACCACAAGTGAAAACCAGAGCCTGTGAGGAACTTGCAGTTTCAAGATGGCAGAGTGTTTTGGAGCGTCTTTGTTTCCACCTGTCTCCACCTTGGCTGTAACTCTGCTTTGAGGTCTGTGCTAGTGGTGTACAATATCCCTGCCTAGATCATGGATCTGACCACTATTTCCTTAGCTGCTAACATTAATCTGGCAAGCTATAGAAAGGTGACATGAAAGCTCATGTAGAGGCTTCCCCTTTTGCTAACAGCAGAGGGCTGGCTGGCCACTGGGCTTTGCTGGCTCAGCACGTGCTAGAGCCCATCAGGAGATGTCTGGATGGGGGACGCTGCTAGGAGACGGACTCAGGGGGTTTGTTACAGGCCAGGTCTGCAGAAACCATCCCAGCTGACCCTGACAGCATTGCACAGGTTGCCAGCTATGCAGCAGCCCCATTTGGAGCTCAGGAATACAACAGTCAATTTGAGATTAGGCAGGAAAGAGTTAACTACCAGGCTTACTTGGAAGACAAGAAAATTGCACTTAATTAGTTTGTGCCACCTAGAAGGAATGAGACTATTTATCTTTTTAGCCAAAGACCCAGTCTAAGGGAACACATAAATCGAGATCAGCATTGTTGATTTACCAGAAAGGATGTAATCCAAATCCCTATTATCCTAAATGTGTTGGTTTGTCATTATAAAGCAGCACCCATGGAGTTTACTTCTTACCATGTATACAAATGTAGTCACATACTCCACTAAATGACCAGTAGTTAATAAACCCAAGTCTAACTGAGGGCAATGGAAATTCCATCATCTTCCACCAAGCTTTGAAATGAGCCTAAATGGGTTGACATACAGAATTTTTGCATATGTGTTTGTTATAATACAATCATACTTCAGTGAACGGTGTTGCAAGATCTAAAATATTATGTTCAAATACTCTAACCTAAGTACATAAATCACTTCTATTCATCATGTTTGCCCTTACAAATCTACTGTTTTAGCCACATTAAAAGTCAATATTCTTAAGGCTTGAATGCTATAAAGGTTCAGAGCAGGTATCACAGACAAACCATAAAGTTTACTAAAAAAAAAAGTGAGAAATTACCTTCCTATAAATAAAGTGTGTCTTCAACACAATAATTTAGAAAGAGTTTACCTCCTAATATTAAGTTATAGATTATTTAAAATCTATACTGTCTGAATGATGCTAGATAAATATAGGGTTGTGCTGCTGCTGTCAAGAGAACTTAAGGAGCCTTATGTGGGTTAGAAGCATTTTCTTTGTCTTGGAATAGCACAATCATGATACCATCCCTGAGTCTAACAGTAGTTTTTATTCAAATAAAATCAATTAGCATAAAACAACAATGCTGCAGGTAAAGTGGAAACTGCTTTTGTAACAGTGACTCTCCAGGTATGCCTCACTCCCTTTTCTCCCCCTAAATGCACACCAAGCTGCTTGTGCATTTCTGGTGAGCTGAAAGAGCCACAGTCCACATGTCCTAGAACCACTTATGGAAGACTGTGTATCTCGACGATCCAGAATGAAATACTCTTTTGGCAGCCTACTGAAGAACAACCTTCCCAGCTTTTTCTCTTGACTTCATGTATAAATATCAGACCTAAATGTTTCCAATGCAGCATTAGATCTGAATGAAGAGATGCTTTATACAGGCTGAGACATCATTACTGCACCCTGGGCTGTGCCTCTGAGGCTGTGTTTGGCACGTGTCCTCGACTAAAAGGCTTCGTGTTTACTGCTATCAGTATTATTCATGTTCATGCTGTTTGTGTGTCCCAACACACCTGATCCCTGAATTTCAAAGGAAACTGTAAGCAGAACTGTGGTGTTGGCTGCCAGCTGAAGCTGATGAGCACCTGCCTTTAAACACTGCTGCTGTGCTCCCCCTGCTAGCACCAGAGCACAGTCTGTTCATCATGGCTGGACTTCTCTGCTAACACTAACAAGAGATGGTTTAAAAACATTCAGATCAGCCTGTACCTCTGCATTTGTTTGAAGCTTGGCCTAGCGAACGAGAGCAAGATTTCTGTTGTGTTAAGGAAGGAAAATTCTGAAAATAAAAATGGGAAATAGCCCATTTGGAAATGATCTGATTGGTCATATTGTTTATCACATAATCTTAGGAGCTTTCTGTTTATTCTATTCCTTCTGTTTATGCTTTGGCTTCAGCTACAGCAGAAAGTATTGGTTGTGCTGTTCATCTTGGTCTAAGCAAGTAACAGAACAAGTTTAATTACAGAACTAAAATGTGTGGAGCTGGCAGGATATAAGGCCTACTTGTTGTGTTTTGCTTGAAGAAAATCCTGAAATACAGAGTTACCATGATGAGGACTCAGGAGAAGATGTGGGGATGATTGATTGCAGAGATCAAGTATATGTCAAGAGACAGAAAGCAAAAATCACCAGAAAGGTACAAAATCACTGGCTATATGCAGAATATAGCAAGGAGGAGAATTAAATCCTTACTAATCTTAGCTTTCAGTGTACTAACAAATAACTTATTAAAAGACATATAGCTTTGTCCTCCAACAAATACACAGAGACATATAGCTGTGTCTTCCCTGCCTGCCCAGGTCAGTGCCATGCCAGACATGATGTGCACACAGACAGGGAGGCAGCAGGCTGGCCAGCAGGTGGATGGGCACTAAGGGAAAAGTAAGCTTTAATCCAGGGAAAGATGCTTTTAGGATGAACCTCGCACTATTTTTATATTACTGATTAGAGGTGTTCAAATGGCTGGTGTTACATGGAAGGAAATGAGCAGTAAGGGATTTTCCATAAAGGTGAGGTTACAGACTTTTGTTCTCTTCCTGGTGAACAGGCAAAACAGATTTGTGTGTTTCTTGCCAGGAAAACTAAAATGGAATTAAGCTGTAAAGCAAGCCTTCATTTTCTTGGATACTTAATGAAGATATTAATCCTTGAAATTCCCAAAAAGTAACATTTCTAAATATTCAAATGGTGTTTCTGACAGTGAATATATAGAAATGGGAATCAGACATACCATGACAAACGCCCAAGTATGTAAAGTCTTCAGATAATCACCACTCTTTCCTATTTTCTTTCATCTGTTTTTGGTGAGACTGTCCTTTAAACAGAAATTTCTATCCTCTTCAATAAGAATGCTAAGGACTTCAGACTTAGCAGGAAAAGATAATCACCCTACGGACCAGAATAACAAAAACTGCTATTGAGGGTCATTGAACTAAACTAAGAATAATTTCAGCAACCAAACTTATACACTGCTGAGCCTGTTCAGAAATATAATCTCAAAACTGTTTACTTACACATGATCTAATTAAGTACTGAAAATTAAAGGGAGATGCTTAGTTCATTGAAATGACTATTAATTGACTGTTGCTATATATTCCTTTCCCAAAATACACAACCTGAAAATTATCATTCTACTAGGAAATCCAGATGCACTCAAAGAACTGTTTCAAAAACCACCAGCCCAATCACCTATCCCACAGAAGATGCCTGCAAAAAACTTCTGCTTTTTGTAGAATTGCCTTTGGAAGGATGACAAAGGGCAGAAAGTCATTATGTGGACAGCATGCAAACACAAGTTTCGAAAAAGTGTTTCCTCTTTTGGAAAACAAAGCCCAGACCCCTTCAGGTCTTCTTTGGCACTAAGTTCTTTGAGGTATTGTCAAGAAGAGACAGGACTTCAGTCCACTTGTATGGAAACAGAAGTGAAGAACCCATCCTTTATGTTGCAGTCTTGAAAATAGCTATATAATAACAAGGTAGATTTTTATTTCTCAAGAGCTGATATGATGCAAATGTGGGCTATGTGAAGGCAAAGATTTTCTGTCCTCCATATCCCAGTTATTTCCCCATTTGAGCAGAGCAATGTGGGCATGGAGGTGTGTAGATTCCTGCAGACAGCTCAGGGCTGAGCACAGCTTTGCAAGCTCTGCTACAAACATCACATCCCTTTTGCCGGAGAGCAGCGTGCCAGCAGGGAGTGATAAAACAAAATAACATGTACACATGGTTTTCAAAACTCTGTTAAAGTTCTTAAGCACTGATAGGGACCAGTTACCAAATATGCCTCACCCACAAGAAAAAAAGAATTTCAGTTTTTTGAAGTGTTTTAGAGTAAGCCTGTACCTGTGCATATAGATGAGGAAAATGAATACATAAAGCTGACTGTTTATGTCCTCAGCATAAAGTGCAGCCAAAGGAGCTGCACCTTCTGTTCACACACAGGTGAAGGTTGCTCAGTGTCCCCCTCTCTTTTGACAAGGTTCATTCAGTAACTTCACACCACCTTTTCTCCAGCCTCTGCATCAGCAAAACTAACAGAGCAGGGAGGAGTTCAGAGCTGGACTGAGGGAGACTGCAGTTGTCCTGAGAACTTTTCACAGACACAAATCTTGGCCCAGCAAAAGTGCAAAGAAGGCCATGGGAAAAGCACGCAGGAGGCCAGACAGGCCTGACATGCAGTAGTGTCTTATGGTCTGTCACTGCCGTGCCTTGGAGAGCTGCTCACTTGGAGGGACTAATAGGGTCACATTGAAATTGTGGTCTAAAACATTCCTCCCCCCACCCTTTCTCCTCTTCTGAGTCCAGTCTTCCTTCCAATAACCTTTTATCTTCCAAGAGAAACAGTCACAACCGCCATCTTTAAAGGAATATATCATACATGGAGGCTAAAATCCAGTTGGAAAATGAATAATGATATATTTCTTCTAAAGAGATTAAACTGATACCAATAGATCTTTTTACAAGCCTGGAACGTGTGTGAGGGTCCCACTAACCCCAGCCAGGCTGAGGCACAGGGCTTTCCCATCTGTGTTGACCTTTATCACAGCCCCTGCCTGAGGTGGGCAGCACATTGTCCCTGCCACAGACGATAAAATGGCACACAGAGGAGTGAGGCATGAACTGAGAAAAGCTGGATTCAGTCCCAGCCATCTCCCAGGAAGGCAGCTCTACTCAGCCCCGTCCTCAACCACACAGCTTTTGCCCCTGAATTATCTCCCTGTGTACACACTTCAGTATAAAAAAACAGCATGTGAAATTAATATCTCAGAAGTTTCTGTTCTTTGAAAACTACATCTGATGTCAGCCTACTGGCAGAACACATCAAGTGCAGGCAAGGGAGAAGGAAAATACAAAGCAGAGGATGTGAACTTCCACAGAGTTCCACAGAAAAACTGTTGTTATCCTTGGCCTGGGTATTGTGGCTTTAAATTACAAATTACTTTAAATTGTAAAAACAGCCATAGCAAGCCCTGGAGAAGAATCCCCAGAATGGCAGTAAATAAAGAGCATCCTGTCCCTCTTTATGCCACGGCTAATATGGGAGGTAATTTAAAATCCTAGCTTGGCAAGTGCTGCATGTCACTGTTGATGAGTTGAAAGGATGTGCATGTACTCAGACCCAAACAAAGAACTTCTAACACACAAAAGAATTACTACACTTAGTGGCCTTAGATGTTGAGCAGAGCAGCAACATTTGCTCTTACACTTTGGACTAGTTGTCCTGAATTTTTACACAGGCTCCTATTACCTTGCAAGTGGCAGGTGGCTTTGCAGGGATGCTTGGAGCTGGCGTCATAGGGGAAAGTTAAGCTCACAAAGTACTTCCTTGTCAGATCCCCCACCACCCTGGGAAGAGGACAGATTTCTCTTCCTGTTTTGTCCCGGGTCTGGAGCCTTTGCCTGGGAGTCCCACCTGCTCCTGCAGCTCACATCCCCTGAAACCAGACCCCATGCAGCAGCTGCATAAATCATTGAGAACAGGGCTGCAGCGGGGTGTCGAGCAGTTGGGAGCACACGGGGGAGCGACTCCCTCCTCCTTCGCATGCCTCCATCTTCCCCTAAAGTAAACAACAGCAGTCCCCACTGTGAACCCAATTGCGAAACCTCTCGGCTCTGAACTTTAACTCTGTGATGAGCAGCCCTTGCACGGGCTGTGCAGCTGAGAGAGCCTCTGGTCTGTGTTTTTCTGCTGCCAGCCAGGGAATTCTTTCCATAGCTCGAGCAGACACCCTAGGAAAGGAAGCCTGCTTGCAAACGTGCAGCTGAGCGTGGTGGTGGGGGCAGCTTAATGTCTCATTTTTTCTGGGGCTGAGACAAGACCAAAAGTGCATTTAAATAAATTGCTAATACCAATTTACACACAGCTCCATCAACATTTGTCCCATGTCAGTTAACTTTTACTTCTCTTCTTAGCACAAAAAAGCAGGCCAGTCACAGATCAGAGTAGTAACTCCCCTCTGACTAGATAATGCAAATGATTTTTGGTTCAGACATAATTATAACAACATGTTGTAGACACTGATGTGGGCTTTTTCCAAGATGGAGTTCCAAAACTAGCAAAAGCTACCACATCGCAAATGAGGAAACCACTCCCTTGGTGAAGAGAAGATGGTACAACATTAAATCAGTGGAAAAGAAAACCCTCAAAAAGCCAATAGATGCATTGAAGCCATCCATAAGCAGAAGTGGTGGTCCAGGGATCTGAGCAGTAATGCTCTGCAGATGCCTTGCAGTCCAAATCATGTTTAAAGGGATCTTTAAAGTCTCACCCACACAAGAGATTCTGGTTTGAAGCCAGCTCCAGGAAACAGTATTCTACAATGTTTCTTTCATATAATGAGGACTTCCTTGGGTTCTGTTTTATCGTTAAGATTATAGCAGCCAGATAAAGAATTGGAACACAGAGCTCTGCACGCCGAGACCAAATTTCTTCCCCTCTAAAGATTCTCTCCAATTTGGTTAGACAAATTTACCTTTTATACCATGTCATGAGGAAATATACTGTCCTGAATTTTTAAAAATTTTTGAATTTTTTCTCTGTAACCATGGAACCCCCACTCAAATTATTCATATGAGCTCTTACAAAATATGAACAACAAGGCTCTCACCTTGAAATTCATTTTCTGACTTAAGGATCTCATTATTAATGGCTAAACCACTGTTTTACTTGAAATTGAGCTTTCAAGATTGATTTGGGCTTTACTACTTAGGCCTTTTCTTTCCTGTCTATCTAAAGATGCAGATATGACTGTGCATTCCCAGGCATTAAGAAGTAAAACTAATCTGTCTATACTGAAGGGAGAACCTGACAGGAAGAAAAAGAGGGCTCTAATCGTAACTAGAACTGAAAATATATTAAAATCAGTAGAGAAGAAAGGACCTGCCCTCCTGAAGCCCCTTTCTCAGCAAGCAGGCTCTAAATCCTGCTGTAGCGCACCCAGGCTCAGGTTTCAGAGCCCTGGAAGATCAGCAGGCCAAGTGTGGTGAGTTGTGCTGTTCAGTGTTTTCCTTGGACCCTTGGGACAGGAATCTCAGTTTAGTCCTCTGTTTATAGTAGGCTTCAAGCCTTTTCCCATCACTTTGGATGTGGAATTTATTACAGAAGTAAACTGAATTGGGCTCTCTTTTTGTGGCAGAGAGGAAAGTGGGAGACAGCAAACAACATGCCACGGGTATAGGGGGACACAAAACGTCCAAGTGAAATTTGAGGTGTGTAACCCTCCTGTAACTGCAGTCGAGCCTCTTGCTGCTCACTATTTGAAATACTGCCACTGTCATCATGCCAGTGTTGTTCCACCAGAATGCAGCTCTGCTCAATCTTTTTATTTCCTCTATTGTACTCAGAGACAAGGGGAAGCATTAGATGTCCCTTCATCACTCTCTTCCCGAAAATCCAGGAACTTCTCAGGAACATCTGTTTGTGCCTTCCTACCAGTTCCAGAGAGAATTGTTTCATCCTACACACACCATCCATAGAGAGAAGGAAAAGGGAGAGATTTCCTCTCTCTCTTCCCTTCTTTCCACAGAATGGAAAAAACTAACTGGGATGGCTAAATTCTGAGGCCTCCCTTGTGCAGAGACACCTAAGCCACCAATCCTTCGAGCAGCTGCAGAGCCCTAACTTATGTCAGCAAGATGGCTGGCATCTTCAGCTAAAATACATCTTCACTGGACTATTTGTTTTGCTGCCTTCATTATGTATGTTCTTTCAGTTAGCTATGCTCCAAACAAGTACAGACCTATTGGATATATTCCAACAGAAGAACACTCACTCTCCTTCTGCAGTCTATCTGAAACCCTGGCTAGCACAGGATTACGTACTTTCAATGCACACCTTTCTCCAGCTTAAAATGTATCATTAAAAAAAATAAATCAAGCTCTTTCTGGAACATAAGCTGGTGCCAGAGGTTATAGTAAATGCTAGCAAGTAGACAGAAATTCTCCTCCCCAATTTTGTTTTCCTCAGGGAGCTGTGGTTTCCACGTAAACACTTCTAGGAGCAGGCCCTTTGAGACATGTCTGGAAGAATGTATGTTCTGCCTAACACATATCCACCATATCTTAGCAGCTAAGAAAAATAATTCTGCGGTCTCACAACACTTCACCACTATCACCTCGGCCTGGCTAAGCTAAAAATTAGAATAAAGACCAAAGAAATGTAGCTATGTTGAGAGAAAGCTGTGGCTCATAAGGGGTGGTATGTTATTTCTGGATTTTGTCCCGTCTATTCTGCTATGCTTCTAGCTTCAGGAAATGGTGTTTGAAACCATGAATTATGGTACATAAAGACAGAGAAAACATAACACGATAGTCACTCATTTCTCATTGCTACATGGAGCACTGAGCAGCACCAGCCCGTGACATCCAGAGAATTTGCTCTAAAATTTAGATCCTCATTTCAAAACATACAAAGGACTTTCTTCTTCTCTGATTTTATATAGGGACTGATACACATTGTCTTAATATAGAAGACCCCCTTTGATATCCATTCACATTTCAGAAGCCAGGAGCAGAATAGTTAGGGCCTCAGAGGACAAGGGGAAAAAATGTAAATGTAAGTTATTCTTGGATATAATTTGGATCCCAGCTCCAGACCAGAGAATGTTTGAACCTGGCTGAGCAAACTTCAGGGTATGAGCCCAGCCCAACACTGGATTTGCAGCTATGAAACCAACAGAATCCAAACCATGGACCTGGATGCTCATAAGCTCCTGAACTTTTGTATTTCTGGATTTTTATTTTTTATTAAATCCTGAACCCTCTCTTAGTTATTTATACAAGACATCTCTGAATCCTTTGGTTTGCTTGGTTGGATTTTTTCTCACATGCACTTATAATACCAGGATGCTATAAAATATTTGTAATGCTTACTCTAAGCAAAGCTCTGAGTAATGAGTCTGAATTAGAGTACCCAGAGATTCCCTCCACAAATTCCAAGTGCNATAAAAAAAAAAAAAAAAAAAAAAAAAAAGGCAGTTCTGGGCATTCTAATTAGAAAATATTCATATTTAAAGCATGCACCTCCAGTAAGCAGGTTCTGAATTCATCTTGCACATAATCATTGACATTCTTCCCTCCCAGCAATTTTTTATCCCAGTGGAATAAAGTGGGAGGCAAATAGAGCACAAGAGTATGTGAGTGTATGTGGAAGAGCTCGGACTCTGGTCACTTGGTGACTCAAGGAGTGCAAAACAGAAACTGAAGCTGGCATGTCAGGAACAGAACAGCTTCTTGTTCAAGGAGTGAGATTCCAAGAGAGTGTGGAGATTTTTTTTTCCCCCTTTCAAACAAAGCATTTCTTTTTTAGTAAAGTCCAATTCCCTCATGGAAACTCAAGCCCTAAAGTAGCTAAAACAACCTTTTCTCTCTCTCCAGTCAATCTCTGCTTCATGGCTTCTTGAAGGAATTTTGAGCAGGAAGTCATGTTAGTTAATGGCACAGGGCAGAGCTTCCAGAGGAAACTTCACATACAGCCATTTATAATGTTGATAATGATGTGGTTTGTGGCCCTTTGTTTTTTCCCTAGCCACCAAGATTGAAAAACAGATCCTGCTCCAAATCCCATAGCGCTTGGTTTTTAGACACCTGAGCACTCCTTATTCCCCACAAAGCCTCCTAGAGATGCTGGGTCTCAGAATGAGCATGTGAGTGCAGTAAACTTTCCATTCTTCTCTAAAATTCAAAGGAAACTGGACACTTGAGTCCCACCATTTCTGACACAGCTTGTCTTGCTTTCAGCTTGCTGTTCTTTTGGCTTACAGGCACGCCTCATCTGTGTTTTGTTCTTTGTGTTCACCCTTACTTCTTTGTTTTCTAGTACTGCCCTATTCCTATTAGTAACCAAAACAGTACGTGTGGTTTCGCAGTGGTTTCTGATTCTATAGCAGAACCTTGTAGTTCTAGATAGTATTGCAACAAAAACTTTAAAGAAGTAGGGTAGAGTGGGATGTTAACACACCAACTGGCCCTTATCAGTAATCCAGTTTTTTTTTCTCTAGATGGTGATCAGTAAACAGCCAGCTCAACAGCCATAAACTTCTGTTTTCAAGCAGTGATGTATCCTGCTGGGTAACAACCCTTTTGATACTAAAGATATCTCCTGCCATGTATTCTCCACTGCCAAGCAGTGATTGTTGACATAAGTGTTCCATTTAATAAAGATTACCAGTGTGTATGAACAGGAGGGGGTGGTTCAGCAGCGTCAGGGGCCCCATGGCAGCAGTCCTAGCAGGAAGACAGAAGTGATTGCTTCATAGCAAAGGAATCAGGCCCCAAACCTAGGACACTCAGAGAAACACCCTTTCTGCGCTAAATTGTTGTGCCTCAGGGTTGCATTAATAATGACAACACATGCAAAACTAGCAACTCGTTTCTCATCTGTGAAGTGGGGACCATGACATTCACCTCTCTAAAGCCTGTGGGTCTCTGTAAACCCATAACACTAATCAAAAAACCTTTTCCATGCACCATCCTCTCAGCCATACGTTTCTCAAGCTTTCCTTCGCAATCAAAATCATTGAATCTTAGTAACTGCCACTTACAGCTGGACTTGCCTTGGCAGCCAGTTAAACACATTAAGCTTGTGACCAAAAATTCACAGCCAGCATTGAGGAACCAACTCTGATCCTAGTATCTCCTTTTATTTTTTATGTAGAAAATTGATAACAGACTTCCATGGTTAAATTCATAAAATCTGCTCATCTTTGAACTGCTGTGCCAAAAAAATCTGCCTTTTATAGCAAGAATTCTACATGTGTAAATAGCAAGTTACACAAATAGAAGTTTGTACTACTGTTCCTTTGATAGCCAAGAATTTTAATTCATCTGTTAGACTATCATACCATGTTATCTAACACATAAAGTTTCTGTGAGGTATAAAAAAGGAAAATGGAGAGACCAGTTATCTGGGTGTCCACAGGTAAAGATAAATGCCAAGACATTTATTCATTCAGGAGGACCACATGCTCAAAAAATAACTGCATTTGCATCCTTGTGGTTATTCATGAATGAAAATATTCAGTGAGAGGAATAAATGTTCACAAAACTCCCCTGAAGAAATCCAAATGTTCAAAAATTTGCTGGTCAGTAACAGATTGATTTGTGCTAAGTCTCAAATTCATGAAAGGCAAGCTTGCCACATTACTACTGGATGAATTCCAGGGAACCTCAATTTGAGACTGGTTGAAGAATTAAATGGTATTTTAATTATTAAACATCTGTGTTAGTCTACTGTAAATTATGAATCCTGTCTGTTCCACATAATTTTTTAATAAACTTGGGTTATGGTTTCCATAATGTGTGTTGAATAGGTGTTGCACTGTTAAGTGCTGTGGAAAGTGCCCTTTCTGTTACCTGACTCAGGCAGGCCTGACCCCACTGCAGATCCCAAGTCTACAGATATTGAATCTGTCCTGTCTGGAACAGAGCATGAGCAAACAGGAGAGCCAAGTTAGACCTGCAGGATTACTGTGTGCTCTTGCTGGATGAAAATCCGTTTTTTTTCAATTGACTCTGAAATAAACATTTAGCTATATGCCTTTGAGAGTCATGGTTTGTTTGGGTTTATCTTCTACACCATCATGTCACAGTATTTGGAAATTCACATCCCTTGGGGTGGCTTCCTACTCAGAGCATTACACAAAGAATGCATTTTCAGGCTAGATTTCCAGTAAATAACCCTGCAGTTCCAGGAGATTGACTAAAATAGCAGCATGCCTGCAGCACAATGCCACTTAAGTTCAGATCTGTCCCTTATTCTATCCTCTTCTGTCTCTCCCCCAACACTAGCATAATTGTCAGGGTCCTCTTCCTGCGAGCATCTTGGTTTTCACCAAGTCCTTCACTAGCTCGTCTTTGCCTGCAGCTGTGCTCCCATGGAATCCTGCACTCCTGATCCATGTTTCCCACCCTTCTCCATGGAGTCATCATCTTGCACCATCAGAGTAACAATGGCTGTGTAAGTTCCGCCAAGAGTCTGGAGATACCCAGCACCTTTCCTCAGGCTGTTAGAGAGAAACAGCCTCAAAAGAGAGATCACTCTTAGTAAAGGGCAATGACTAAACAGATACTTCAAGAAATTTTTAAAAATCTTCTAATGGATGTGAAATCATAAAGTGTATCTTTGTCACATTGTTTTATGAGTTGCAGTTGCCACATGTTATGCTGAATACTTCTTTTAATTAATTGCAGAGGAGTTTTTCCCATGCCTAAGTCATTGTTCTCCCTCTTTATAAGTCCTTGATTCCGATTTTGAATGCAGCTCGGTTCCCAGTCTCAGTGAGTGCCAAAGATTGGAACTATGCACTGTATAATGCATATTTCCTTTAAATCTTTTCAGTGTGTTATTTTCTAATTCAGTTTCATATCTTAACCTGTGAAAGAGCCAGGAGAACTTCCAGTTTACCCACTCTGTTCTTTTATGGTGTGCTCATTCACTTACTGTGTATAAACTGGGGAATTGTTTGAAGAGAGGCTGACCAGCCTTTATTTTCACAGATCACCCTTTTGACCTCCTCACAGCCCAAATCTAAACCGGTAGCAGGATCTTTACAGGATTTTATCTACACAGGAAGAATAACCAGTGCAGGTTTAGGCCTCTCAGAATGAATTGGCCAGAAATGTACTGTCAGATTAGAGGGAAATCTGTGCTGGACAACTCAAACACCTGAAGGAACATCAGTTACATTTGTTTAACCTGTAGACTAAATGAGCTCTTGGAGGTGACCTCACAGTTTTGCATACAGATACCGTGCTTGGTTCAGCCATTCCTAAAATGCATTGCTGCTCTCTTTTTGTCAGCTAGCATACTGCAGGACAGGGTGCCAGCTGGCTGGCTGACATATCAGGGTGACTTAGCAATGTGTTGTGAGAAATGCAAGAAAAATACTTGAATGCTGACAAAACAGGTTTCGGTTTTTTTCCATTGTGTTTTTTGCAGCCCCTCACTTGCCACTTGATTTCCTCCTCCTTCCTCTTCATTTTCCTTTCAGCCCATAGCGTTTATTGTCCTTTCTCTCTTTCCCTGGCCTACCCTGGCAGGAGGTATCACTGAGCAGAAGAGAAGCCTCTCTC
This sequence comes from Rhipidura dahli, assembly GCA_013399225.1. Classification (NCBI taxonomy): domain Eukaryota; kingdom Metazoa; phylum Chordata; class Aves; order Passeriformes; family Rhipiduridae; genus Rhipidura; species Rhipidura dahli. Next base: position 430,694 of record VXAC01002745.1, on the reverse strand, counting down.
TCTCACATCTGTATAGCTTTACTACCACTGGCTTTTCCAGGCACTACTTTCACTTACCCTATATTTCACTCTGCAGTGACAGCTTGGCCAGAGCACAGCACATTTTCCAGTCACAGATGTTTCTATCGGATTCGTGCCTGCTTCTTTGAGACATGGCAGAAGGAATCTTTTTAGTTGTACTTCACCTGATACAAATGATCCCCAGCCAATATACAGCAAATTCTTTTATCCTCTTTTTGTCTTTCTAAGCACGTGTTTACTTCAGTACTTCCATGAGGAAAGGCTGATATTTAATTCTAATTAGAAAATTAATAGATATGTAATTAACTGACTGAATTTTTAATATGCTTTTTGTTAAACAGCAAGACATTTGACTGCAGCTCTGGTCTTACAGTAAGTGACAAAACATACAAGGTCTTGGATTTTCAGTCAGATACTTGTTTGTATCCAGATCTTCCTTAAACTTCAGGGAATTTCCAACTGTGCCACAGGTCATCCTGCATGAATCCAGTTGTACAACTGGAACCTAATATTATTATTTTTTCTACACAAAAACTCTAGCTGACTGATTCTACCTTCTGTAAGAGGGTACAGTTCCATCAGAGAATCTCAGTAGTCTTTAACAAAAAACATGTGCAGATCTATTGCCAAGAAAAGAAAATAAAAGGAAAAAGACCTCAAACTATGAAGACAAGCACAAGGTATTAATAAAGTACTATTTAAAACACTGTTTTCTCAGAACTCATTACTGAACTGGTCCTAGTGATGGAGTGTTCTCATGCAGACACTTGCAGCAGGTCAGAGCAGAGTAGCTCAGTTCACATCAGTGCAGCCAGATAGAGTGTCTGCACACCTACACTTTCAACATTTTTAATGCATGGATTTTAAATGCAATGGGAAAAGTCAGTTGCTTAGTCTGATCATATCAACTTGCTTGATGTTTTCTTTTTATTCCTGTCTTTCACTTTCCTTCCTTCCACCATCGCCATACAATGAAAGAGGTGCAGGGGGAGGCAGAAGAAAAGAGAAAGGAGGGGTGGATTTCCTTGGTTAGTCCAACAAGGTGCATTCTAAGAGTTCTTCTGGCCAACCTTGCATATAAAGTTTTACCACTAGTCAGAATCCAGAAAGCAATGTCCTAGTGCTCCCCAGTAAAAGGGTAAATGTCACTTGGTACAGCCTTACTGCACTTGTTATTTCTTCACAGCTGAAGAAATAAGATAAAGTAGAAAAGTAAGTTGGTCAGTCTTTGCTCAGGCACTGTTTCCAGAGAGCAATTCTCCTAAGGAAAAGCAGTGGCTGCACTACAGTTGGCATCAGGGTACTGTGCAGGACAAAAATGGGATGTCTGCCAGTTCTTGAACCGAACGGGAGCAAAGCCATAGGTATAGAGTCTCTGACTTGCCCAGCTGCCAGCAAAGTCTGTGTTACATCAGTAATTCCATAGGTCTCCTATGAGCATTCATCCCAGTCTGTATCACAGCTCTGGTTTAATTGCATCTGAAGTTAACTCAGCAGAAAAACATCTTTGTCCTGAGTGATAAATGACTGTTTACTTCCAGTTTTATGTAACTCTATATCATCACCAGAAGAAAAAGACAACACCCTCCCTCCCCAGTCAGTCTTTTCTTACAGTGATTCTGTGAGCAAGCATTATAAAGCACTACAGCAAAAACTGTCACAAATTCTCTGTTTCAATGAAACAATCAGAGAGCCTAGGAAAAAAACCATTTACATGTTTATTTACTATGTGTTTGTTTACATCTATCTGACTCTAAGGGATAATCTAATGGATTTTTTTTCAAATATATTTTTAATGTGTAAATAAAAGACAGGATCATCCATTCCTAGCATAGTTTGGTTAAAAAAAAAAATTAAACCCTGTGGCATCTTGCAATCCTGGCAGCTGTACAGTTGTCTTACATGGGAATATAGATGCATGCTTGTCTTGAGAGCTCCCAAATCCCTGCATTCTCCATAGGAAAGAATGGGACAGGAAATTTCTGGGTTACTGGGCTCTTTGGCGCAGATGTCTCTTTTGCTTTCACACGTATTTCCACAGCAAGAGGAGAGCCATCCTAAGCAACAGACACAGAGTCTCATTCAGCACTGGTTCTTTTCTTTTTTTGTCTGCTCTAAAATAGTCTGAGTGTTAGGAAGAGTAACAAGCTGTGAACTTTTCCCCACATACACTGCTCACACAGAGGAATGAAACTGAGTTGAGATAAGAACACTTTTATTTTTTCCCCTCTCTAAGAAAAAAACCCAGGTGAAGTTCAGGTTACTTCAATTAAGTTTACTATTGAAATAAGACTATAATATAGCAAAATTCACCTGGTTTCAGGATAATTTTTCTTGTGCTTTTGAAGTTAAATACATATTTAGGAACTTGCTTGCTTAGGTGATGATGCTTGTGACAGAAGATACAGGCAAACACCTAAATTTGGGGGATTCTGTGATCTCAGTTCTCATGCTGAGAGCTTTAGATATCAAGTGCCAAAGACACAGCCTTTACATTCTCAAGTATTTTACCTTATGCTGTAATCCTTAAATTCAAACAGACCTTTTCTTGATCAGTAATAGAAGTTGATTCATTTTTCCTCTTACACTCTTTTTATTCTGTTTGACCCACATTGCTATAATAAGAAGAATCTAAAGTTATTAACTTTGCCTTGCCACATTCCTTTTAAGGCAAGAGTAACTAGGAATCCATGGGGAAGTGTGAGGAATAAGAAGGGCACTGACATGTCCTATGTGGCATTTGGAATTAAACCCTCTTCCCCTTGAGGTCCTGTTCTAGATCTGGAAAAGTTTTTTCCCCTTAACACAGGTTCTCCTTCAGCCATGTCTTATTTTTTATATCCAAAAACTACAGGTAGGCAGAGGCTTACTGTGAGAACTAGAAATTTATGCCTACTCAGCATTTTGTGTAAATATTTTCTTACTACAAGTTTGGCTTTTATTTTGTGATACAAGCTGAGAAACATTAGTGGCTTCCTGTTCCTATGGAATATACAAAAACAAAAGAAAGAGGCAACCCAAGTGCACAAGATGCAACAAGACCATAGGCACAACTTTTCTGGAGGGTCTAAAAGGCTTGAACTCCTCTGTGGGGTTCCACCCAAGCAACTGCAGTGCATCAGCTGTGTATTCTCCCTCCTGAAAGCAACCAGCATCTTAAAAACATACAGGGACCAAAGTTTCCTGGTGATTATTGCAAAGTGACCTGCTGTATACCTATGTAAGGTGGCCTGGTGAAGGATGCTCAGTGATTTCCAAAAAATAATCGGGCTTTTTGGAGGGGCTGAAAACAGGGTGCCTAGGAGGGAGGGCACTGGCATGCAGGCTTACTCCAGGGTGCACAGGAGAACTGGGAATTCAGTGATATCTGTATAGTACTTCAAGGAAAGCACAATAACAACAAATGCAGAATATTACTGGTTGTTGTAAGAGCTGCATCAGTTATGAGGCTCTCACTAAAAGAATTTTTAAAACTCAGTCTTTTAGCACTGTATACTCAATTCTCAAATCAGACACCAATTGCAGGTGAAAAAATGTTACCACCTCTCAATTTACAATCCCAGTAAACACAGCTACATGTCTTATTCCCAGTGACTCATTCAGCACAACTTCTGCTGCCATTGGTTGAGCCCAGTTTGGAACCACATGGGACATTCAGTGCTCTGCTATCTGATTTTCCTGTGGATTATGAGCATCAGGTTTTGCCTGTACCATAATCTGTTCACACATTCTAACAAGAATATGCAAGCTCAAAATGCCTAAAATAGAAAGCACTACTTTAGGCTCAAACCTAAGGAAAAAAAATAAAATACACACCAAACCAAACCCCCAAAACATTAAACAGTTGCAACGCAAATAGACAATGTCCATATTTTGCACAGGAAAAAGATAGTATCAATGTGGAATATTTTAGAGCAATAAAACCAGCTTAAAACTGCTGAAATTTTAACTGATGACATTTTAACCACAGCATACCATCTCCAGATATGCAATTTACTGAGTATAAACAAGGCAGAAGAAGAAGGGAGAAAGCTCCTTGGAGCCTGCTACACGTGATACACACAAGTGCTGCAGAAATCTGCTGATAATCCCCTTTTCAGTGTGTGTTCACAGCTAAATCTACTTCACTTCCTCTGATATTGAACAGTATGCAGTGCTTTGAGGTCCATCCCTAGCCATAAATCCCAGGCAGGAAACAGTCTTCAAGTCTAAGGAGGAAAGACAGCATTTCATTTTCTAGAGCCAGCCCAGAGTAACCAGGTCACACAAAGTTTGGAACTGAAGCTCTTGAATCTCAGGATATAATTGTGTATGTTTTTCTGCTTGTTTTGGTACCGGTTCCGGATGCAACAAATAAAACCATTTTTCTTTCTTATTTTCTCTCTCTGACTGCCTCATTGGGAGCTCCTCCTTGGGAGCCAACCTCTCCATGAGCCAGTGCTTGAGGTCATAGCTCCCTAACTTCAAGACATCTGCTAGGTCAGACATACTTGAAGAGAATCAGCTGCTTGCAACCAGCGGGTTACCAGCACACTGAGTCCCAGACAAATGCTGAAGGTCTCTCTCTTTTTCCACCTCTCTAACAAACACAGAACCACATATATCCACATATTGTATTTAAATTTTCTTGTCTTGATCAGAGATCTATCTCCAGTGCCAATACAGAGCATTAAATGAAGAGTTGGAGCTCTTAAATGTTTGAATAAGCAGCTAGAATATTTATAGAAAAAAAAGAAATCCAAAACAAAATACTCTCTTCACTTCTGGTGCTAGGTATTGAGTTTGCCCTGCACTGTACTCCTACCCTTCTGAAAAATCCCAGAAGATACGCAAAAGTCCTTAATTTGCTGTGTTGGACACCTGAAAAACAGATTGATAAACTGTACTTTGTGAAAACAAAACTCCTCTTGGTGCCTGAAACTCAACATTCAAATCCAGAGACACTGTAAAGCATTAGCTGCTTATGAAGCACTTGGTGCCTCTTCTTATATTCATTATTTAAAACACTTCAGTTATTTCAGTAACAGTTGTAAGAAAAAGGCAAATAAATATCCAGTATTTGTGTTCATCTCTCTGATATCAAAAATGTGCACACAGGAAAAATGTAGGTTGTAAGAAATTATTTCTTCTTTTTAAGTCACCAAAGTCTTGTCCTAGAGCTCCTTCAAGCCACCTTTTATGCCCTAAATGAAGTGTTATTCGGAAATAGAACAGCCAGTTTACAGTAAGGAAAAAAATCTGCCTGGAAAAAAAATACACCAGGCTTGATTCAAACTTGCACACTGGAGTGCCAGGTTGGCAGCAGTTGAAAGTGCAATGGAATTGAAAGGTTTCCATCTCGCCACTAAGCTTTAACACAGCATGTTAGATATTCACAGTGCTTTGGCACAGACCTGCAGCTCCAAGTGCACTAATTTCTATCAAGCTTTTGAAACTCTCATTCAGGTGTCTGGAAAAGCAGAAGGTACAAGGAAATTGGTAACATACCCCTCAGGGAGTACCTAAAAGCCAGTCAAAATTGCAGGACCTGTATCCAGGGAACTGCAGTAAGAGTCCTATACAGCTCATCTCTTTAACAGATTTCAAGAGGGAATTTCTAGGAGCTGGATACACAGCCACTATAAAGCCACCAAGCAGCATTTACCCGTATAATGATACCTGTTTAGCTAAGTTCAGTCCTCACTCCTCTCCACCAAATCTAGTGTTGTGAAAATAAATAGGAAGAATCATCATAAATTAAGGACCCTTTTAAGCTTTGTCCACTTTACCCTCTCATCCAATACACTTTATTCTTTCCATGTATATCAAGAACTAACTTCATTTTTTGCACCCATTCTTTTCAAATTTGCTGACAGAAAACATTAAGGAGGCAACATGGAGATTGATGCAGGCCCTCTACATGACTTTGTGTCTTTTGCAGTTAACAAAGTCTTGGAGGAAAAGTAAGAATACTGCAATGAACAAATGTAGTGCATTAATAGCTATATCTTCCATCTCAAAGTCTTTCCCCCATATTTTATATGTTTACATCCTAGTAACAAGATTGAAAATAGGTTGAGGTTTAAATTCTCATTGGACAGCCCCTGGGGAAAGCTATTCTGCTTGCCTGCAGAGACCATTCAATCCCCAGCTGAGCACAGGTGCAGGGGAGCCAGTGCAAACTCTCAGCCTTGTCTGCAGTCCTCTCCCTGCCCTTGTAACATCAGCACACAGGAAGAGCGTGGGGTAATGAATGGCTTTGGTCTGCAGGAGTTTGTCTTTCAGGAACTAAACTGAAAAACGTGTCTTGGGATGTCCAACACAAGCACCGTGTTTGAACCAAGACACTGCAACAGGGAAAACAGAGCCTCTTACAAAAACATTCTTGCTAATCTACTTGATACCATTTGAGCCTCAAAAAAGTACCAGTCTGAAAACAAACATATCTTTCATATGCTGACTGTAAGTAATTTTGATTCTGTGTCTTTCAAGTTAGAAGCAAAGTGTGGTGAACATAGACCATTTGACAGTATCATTGCTCATCAACTCCACTCAAAATAAGAAGTAGGGAACATTTAATCTCTTGTGATTTCTTCAGGGGATGTGAATGATGATCCAACACTGCCACTTGGTTTGCACATTCATGCCAGGGTTATTAACTCATTTTTTAACCAGCTGTGCTCTATCAGATGCAGTACTCTCGGATTGTATTTCTGAGCAGCAAGATCAGAACCGAGTTTGGTTAAAGATACCACCACTGGCTCAGGGCATCCCTCAATTGCAAGGTGGGGGAGTCTGGAGGCGCTTGCTGGAGTAAAACTATTTTATGCTTAGGCTTGGTTTTGTAGTCTCTGCTGATATCCATGGCTAGACATACCAAGGACTGGTCTAGCACTTGGTCTGGCCCAGTACAGCCATTCTGGCATGCATGTGCCTGTATGAAACAATACTGCTCAGTGAAGGAAATGACTTCCTTTAGTTACAATAAATATAAAAATGGTCCAACCTGAGAGACAGCAATACAATTGCCATAGCTATTACTAGATCTTCATTTATGAAAAACTAAAGTATTAGGCGTACCATACAATAAAACCAAATCTTATATAGAAGCACCTGACTTGCTGATGTCAGGCACCATTCAGGATGTGCTTCAAATACTAGATAGTAACAACCTTTTCTTTTCAGTTTGTGGAGAGGGAAATAGGCTTGCAACTGGTTTATCATATATTAACTGTGAACAAGGAAAGAGGTGAATTAGAAAATTACAGGAAGTCTTTTAGATTTTATTGGTTTTTTAAAAGACGTAAAAAAATTAAGGTTGGGTCTGCTTCATCACTTCAAGGGTGATAAAAATGTTGCATTGTTTTAGCATTCAGCATGGTCTGAGCTGGTTTTGGAGACAGAAAGCAGCACAATTCTGTGTCAAAATGACACAGTTAATATTTTTAGGATGTCATCAAACAGATACATAAGCTTAAACATTGTGTTCCTCATTTTGTTTCTGGCTGGATTTACCAGGTGTGTGCATTGAGCTGCGTGTCAGCACCATCCTTTATTTGTCCAACACACAGAATGTCTGGGCATGTGCAGGTCAGTGCACAAACATTCCTTGCACTCAGTTTCTGAACTATTGGCTCATGCTGAAAGTCCTGTTTACAGCACCTGATGAGAAGTTGCTCTTTTTAAATTCAGTGCCTGAATTCAGCTCTTCTGTGTTAGTGTTAATACATACAGTAAGAAAAAGATAGGAGTAATTTAGCATTAAAAATCTTTGAAATGTACAGTAGAAACAAACCAATGCTTCTCTCTGAGTGGTGTATTTTTATCAGTCCTTCACACACAGACTACTAAATCACAAAGGGAAGAGACATGAGGGATCCTTGAGTCTGTCCAGGAGACAGGAAGGAGAAAAAGCAAAGGCACTTGTGCCCTTTTATCATACCTTAGAACATCAGGTTTCAGCACCGCTGGCTGTGGTAAGAGGCTCCTTGAAAGACAGTGAATAAGCAGAAGGTGGCCATATCAGAGGGTCTGAAATTTGGCCAGCAGGTTGCCTAATGTTCCAAGCATAGATTAATTTTGAACTATGATATGAGTAGATTTTACACTTCCTAGTGAGTCTAGAATCAAGCTTGTTTGCTTCTTCTTGAACTGCAGATTTTGCTAAAGTTTTATTGTAGCAAATTAAACTCGACCAAGACTACTTTAGAGGAAGATTTTTGTCTGCAAAACACCCATTCAGCCCTCTCAGGAGACATGAAGACTGCAGCAAAGAAATTACTATAGCAGATACCCTTCAATAAAAGAAAAGGCAAGGCACAGGCTGCTATTTCTCACGTGTGAACAGGGGAACTGTCTCATCTACCACCTTTTGATGGCAACAAGAGGAACTCTTTTGTAGATTTCCAAAGTCTCTGCCTAACCCCAAGTACGTACATACACGTAGGTGCAATGTAGAAACTTGCTCTAACTCAGAGTGCTGGCAGCCAAACTTCACTAAAATATAGGCTTCCAAACACTGAAGCCCTGCTCTTGGACCTCATCCCTCTGGAAGAATTAATTACTAGGAGGGATTTTTTCCCTTATTTTACATTCCCTTGCTCTTCCCTGCTTTCTGGCTTTGCTGGTGAAAATGTGTAGTGCTCTCCCCATTCTTGCTCCCCTTCCCTGATTTCCATGGTTCAGATGTTTGAAAACACTTTGTAGAATTCTGCAAGCTTCTTCCAGCTATGCCAAAGCAAACTTGAACTCACAGCCTTCTGAGGCTTTCCCATCACTGCTGACACTCTCTTGGTGATCTGCCTGCTATGAAGTTTTTGCTGGGGCTTTCTGACCATTTTTGCACATCCACTGTGTAACAGCTAAATGAGCTATGGATGCCAAGGGAAAAAAAAAAAACCAAAACCCTACATCTCTTTCCCTTGCTTAGCTACAGAGCTGTTTAAATAAAAAGAAATTAAAAAAAAAAAAAGGAAAAGAAAAAGAAAAAACAGAGAGGGGGAAAAAAGAGAGAAGCAGTGTGGGCATGTGTATTTGAGGGAGTAAGGAACTGTAAAAGAAGGTGGTCTTTTCAATAAGTACTGTCTCTTTAAAAATAAAATTTAAAAAATACCCTCACTGTTTTCTTTAGTCTTTTTCATTCTTTGGCAGCATCCCAAAGATTTCACTGTCCTTGTCTCCAGCATCTGGAAACCATCAGGGTAAACAATAGAGTGCTAGGAACTGGAACCCCTGCCTCAGCTCCCGTGGGACTTCACTCTGGAGAACATGAGAACACAAACCATTGGACACCATGTGGTCAATTACTTCAAACTAACAAATCTGTGTGCCTTCCTATTTTCTGTTTTCCTTGGCACCACATGACCCTTTCACAATGGAACCCAGCTGTTGAAAAAGCCAGACGTTTTCTTTTTTAACCTCTTGCTTACTTTGGTGCTTGCTTTCCACAGCAAGCTGAGGGTTGGCACGTACCCTAGGTAGAAGCGTCCCACTTATTAAAACCTTGGCTGGCTGTAATGTTTGCCTGTATTAGTCAGCAGAGAGGCTCGAGAGTATTAACTTAACAGGATCATGCTGCTATGAGGACTCCACAGGTGGTCCTGTGTTTGCTGGGTTTCCTGACATTGCATGCCAGCACTTAAAGCAGATACACCAGCACACTTTTATAGGCCGCCTGTTTTGTGCAATCGGTAATTGCATGTGCAGTTGTGACCTACTTTTTAAAATTTGTTCCTAGTGCAGGTGCTGTACTGGCAACTGCAAACAACTGAAGTCATCTCAAAGCCAAAGTCTGTTGAGGGGGCCACCCCCCTCTAGTGCTGTGAAATAAACTTTGCTCTGGATTAGCCATACTCAAGCACTAAAGCCGGTGTCACAAAGCACAGGCTGACAGGTTCTTGTTCTTCCCAGCCTCCTCTTTCAAAAAACCATCTTTGAACTGTGGGAAACACTTCAGTGTTACTGACCACACACAAGCCAAGACTTCTATACTATATTTAGATGTATCAAATTGTATGTGTGGTTTACTTTCATTAATTTTTTCAATGAGTGGGATGTTGAATGGAATGGACTTGTGCAAGAGATTTAGTACTTCACCTTTAACTCACCTTTAAAGCTGCTGAACATCCCTAGCACACACTAAAGGAAAGCATCTGACATTTCATGTATAAATAATCAATCACACATGCTCCTAGACTGACAGTTTGATTTCTGGGAGAAAGATGGGTACATATGCAATGCTATGCCTAAAAGACAGGAAAAAAACAAGGATGGCTCCATGCAGTTGGTTGCTTGAAGCTGGCACTGCACTCAGAGATGTGGTTTAACCTGTATTCTGGGACTCAGCTTCAGCACTTCTGACCTCAAACAGGTGCAAAGGCAGCTCTGTCAGTTTGTAAAGGTCAGGGAGTTGGCACCAGTGGAGTCAGGAGCCTTGTGCAGGGTACCCAGATTCACAGGGGCAGCTATTTCCATCACATCTGTGTCCCAGAGTGACAGAATTGTCACACTTCGTGGCTCCAGCCTTTCTCCACAGGCTGATTGTTGAGGCTGGCCTTGCCTCTGGATACAGGAGGGCTTTTCTAGGGCTTCACTGGTCAAGTCCTGACATCTTGGTTATACACTGAGCACTACACACCTTATTAATTTCCAGGGTGTTGTACAGAACCATAGTGCCTAATTTTCATTAAACTTACAGAAATCTGTACAAACTTAGGAGCCTGCTAGTTTATTTCCATTTAGAGCAAGAAGTAGAGTTCCTTTATAATTTTTTCAGCCTCTTTGGATTTATACATAAAACTTTTTCGCTGTAATGACCTTATGTTAAAACATAATCCAAGTAGCACAAACAAAATGAAAGAGAATAATAACATGTATGTATCTGCTGTGAGCCACAGACACCAACAGTAATCATAAAAACTGACAATTTTAAACTTAAAAGGCAGACAAACTAGGAGACTGCTTGAATAGGCTGAATAAGCAAGGAATGCTTTAAAACTTTAGCTGCAAGCTTGTTTAAAATATGCTGCTGAGTCTACAACTAATGAGATGGATGCCTGGAATTGGTGGAATCTTGTTCCCCCCCTTTCCATAAAGTGCAATATATATTTTGTGTACACTTTTAAGTTGTATTTCTTTTAAAAGAGATGAAGATGAATCATTAAGTGGATTTGCTGAAGGAATTTCTACTGCAGAATCTAGGCATTAAGCCATTTTATAGACAGTAGTATTAATACAAAGTTTTTTTAATTCCAGGTCCAGCCTATAGCTCAGCAGTAATACTAGGGAAGATTTTTTCCCTTTTCTGCCAGTACTTTTTGATCCCAAATGTCTGCAGAATTGATTAATGGGATACTGAAAGGGCAGAGGTGGCAGGGGGAAGGGGGAAGTCAGGACTACGCAATAGCAACTTAAACAGCACAGTAGATGCTTAATCTTCTAATATTTATGAAAGGGTTGGTTAAATGTATGGCAAAATTTCAAATCAATTTACTCCTTCCCCAGATGTGTGAGCATCTTGGACAGCTTGTTGTCTGGCTGACAGACACTCACAGAAGTACAGATACAGTTCTCTGAAGGATGGCTCTGCCTGTGGCAACGAGTATGTCTTCCAAGAGTTAAGGGAGCCTACCTTAGCTGACTGAAGCAGTCCCAGTACAACTTGGATGCGAGCCAAGACACAAATGAAACCACTATAATGGCACTGATGGATGACCTCGTTCTGGTAATGAGGAGAGAACACATCCATTCTCTTCATCCTGCACCTCTTTAGCATTTGACACTACTGTCCATGAGATACAGCTGTTGCACCAGGAAGAGGTGACAGACAACCAGATTGATGTGTTACAATGGTTTCAGTCTTTTCCAACAGGAACAGCACTTCCAGTATTTATCCCCCTTCCCAGCTCAGTTTTGTGACATTCCACAAGAATCAGTTTCCCCCTGGTCTCTTACAGAATTTGTGTTTGTTCTTATTAGGTAGGAAAATTGCATTTAAATGCCAGCAATATGTCTGTGACATTCACAGCACAAGCTGGTTTTCACTGCCTGCAACAGTATCACGTCTTCATAGCGAGCCCATGTTCAGTGGAGCCAACTGAATTCATGGATGAAAAACAGCTGCTTGAAGGTGAACAAGAACAAGAGCTGACACTGGCAGCCAGAGGACAGAGCTTTTGGAGATGTTTTAGGACTAGTGCAATCTGAAGATTGATTGAATTTAGTCACTCTGTTTAGTGCTATTGTGGTATTACTCTCCAAATCTAACTTGTCTTAATTCTCAAGGCATGTATTTCTCCAACATGCTGCAGTTATTCACTCTTTGCTGAGGCTTCTTTACTTCCATTTTCCTCACCTCTCTGCAATCCTGTGTCCCTGACTATGATGCCTACATTTCCTAGGAAGGTAAAGCTATTCATGTATAGTGCAGCATGTATCTCCAGCAGTTAAAGAGTCAGCTTGTGTTCTGTAGCTTTCCACAAAACAGAAGTACAGGCTGAATCGTGCTGTGACCCTACAGACATTTGCACTGAGTTCATGGGATATTCTAAACATCTTTAATTATTTGGTCCACAAAATCCTCATCTTCTGAGTTGTTTCATGAACTGGGCCCTGTTATCTGAGGGTACCCACCTATTAGTATCACCAAGAATTTCATCAGCACTTTTCACCAAGGGCAAAAACCTCTTCAAATGAAAAGTTTCCTTTACCTTCAGGAACAAGGGCAACTCAGGAACTGAGGATTCCCATAAGCTTCTCCAAGTACACAGTGTGCACATTTTGAGCTTATGTTCAAGTAATCATGTATTGAAATATATATGTTTACAATATATTTAAAAAGTAGAAGACCTGTTTAGAACAAGACTTCCACTGCACTAAAGGAGAGGGGGAGAGATGTACTACTGCAGTGCTTTGGTCTTAAAGCTGATTATACTGGAATAACAAAGTTTATGGGATACTTTCTTTCATCTTCCTGTGCATGCAGAACAACATGCTGAACATTTCAGCTCCTGGGGTCTCTTTATATGTATTAAGTAGCATGTTTGAAAGGAGTTAATGTTTGTCCGTGGTTGCTCCCTACTTAAAGGAGCCTCTTTTTCCACTGGTCAAGAGCATTTTTATTTCCAGTCACGTGTGGGAAAGTGATTCCAATTCAGATGTTGTACAAGAGATAAAAAGGCAAATTAAGTTCCCAGAAAGCTGTTAGACTTAAAACAAAAAACAACATCTATGCTCATTTTTGGTTTGAAATTCAGAAGAGCCCAAGGCAATGTGCAATATTTTTCCATCTCTTGCAGTTCCTACACTCTGTTGTGATCTGCTCATTTTTAAATGGAACTGGTAAATCATTAATTGAAAGCAGTTTACTAGTGCAATTCTGTGTTTAAAAATAATTTGCAAGTTGTATACAGTCAGATTTCTGTGACATTTTTTCACTAATTGCTACAGCTCGTGCATCTGTTTCTACAATAGATTTTAATAAATAGGTCCATAAGCCACATTTCCTGCAACTCCTTACAGTACAATCCTACATATCACCACTTGTGACAGATCACAGACTATAAAGTTATATTTCTGCCTCATGGGGCTGAGTTATTACTAACCACCAAGCTCCACAGAGATGAGTCTGTTTATCATAATATGACTAAAGAGAGCAAGTAGTCAGGGTGGAGAAGAGTGCTGAGGAGGGAGAGGTGTAACTGGAAAGAAAGCTTCATTTGTAGATGACAGAGTACTGCTTTTCTGCAGAGAAGAACGGCTTGGAGGAGATTTTACACATCCTGTTTTTCCTCCACTGTTCAAGTTTTTAAACATTAAGAATGCTGATCATAAGAGAAGGAAAGACAATAATACAGAAGAGCATGAAAGTTAAAGCTGAAAAGAAAAAAAAAACTGTGAAAATGGAGAACTCTGTTGATTAACTATCATTAAGTTCAGACTCTGTGATGGTCATTTCAGCTCATTCCCTCTCCTGTGTTCTGGAGGAGAACTGACTTCAGGCAGCTGATCATCAAGAAGGGTGTGCATGTAGGCAAGGCTGAAAGAACTGATTTTATTGCTCTCACCATTTCTGCTGAGGGGAAACGGGCCACCAAAGTCATACCTGCCTTCAGCACTAGGCAGCATTTCAGAAGCTGATTCTCATTCAGATGTAATACACAAACTTTTTTACTTCCATCTAACTGACCAAATTGCCAACCATCTACAGCAAGTGTACATTTTGTGTCTTTGTGACATCAGGTCTGCAACACAAGTTTGCAGAGTATTCCTTTCAAAATCTGATGCTGCACACTGCAATTTCTGTTAGGAAGGGACCAAAGGAACACACTGTGTGTAATATGGGAGGAAATGGCATTCAGTTTGCTGCTTCTCTAGGCAGGTACCACAGCACACTGGGATTTAGGGTCTTGGTTTGGACAGTACCACCTGGTAACTGGTTCAGCTAACATCTGGGCTTGTTTGTTTCCAAATACCTGTTTACATGACTGATCACTTGGCTTAGGGAAAGCAAATGTGCAAACAGTACAGATGCTGCAAAGGAAAGTGCATCTTCCCACAGGCCAAAATGGTCACAAGTCCTTTCCTCCTACTCTGTATCTTGTACACCGTTAGTCCAGGAATTTCAAGCCAGCCATAGGGCATCAGTATGCCTTAGGTTCTTACTTTCTTCTGCAAACCCTAACTTGTTTTCAGTCTAAGGGGCTTTTTGGCTCTCTCCATCTAAGGGAATGAAAATATCCCTTGCTTGTGGTGATATTACTGTCTAGCTGAACAGTCTGAAGATAATTACAACATTCAAAATAGTGCAAAACTCAGTGTTCTAATGCTTTTATTTATTCATTGCAGAAAACAGGTTTGTGAATAGTCTCTGTTTCCTGGACAAAAGTTCTCCATTCTTTATTTATATGCCCTTTTACTGGCAAGATCCAACTTTTTCCTTTTGTCCTTCCTATTTACTAGTGTAAATACTAAAACAACCTGCTCCCAGCTGTTGCAAGTCCCACACTGTCCCCTTCCCCCTGCCAGGATCCTGCAGCTGTTACTGTGCACAACACAGGCACTGCAGGATCAAACCCAGGCAATCTCGAGCACTGCTTTTCCAGGGAGAAGTTTTGAACTTTAGTTTGAAAAGCTCACTGCCAAGCGGGAGCTTCTTGTACAATTCTACTTCTGTTCTTTATCCATCCATAGTGCTGGTTAAAATAAGAGGCATTATGTGTTTTCTTATTGGTTAAACACTTGTAGTATAATCTACTTTTAGCTGAATTAATTGTTTGAGAGAGGGAAATGCAAATCCTAAATTGGTCCCACACACTTCAGCAGACTATTGCTAAGTTGTGGTTGAAAGCAGTTTCTTCTGCAAGTTTACAGAACTGACTTGCTGTAGGAGCACTGCCTTATATTTTCAGCACAGCTCTCTGTATACAGTCTTAAGTGTATGCTTGAACAAGCCCCAAAACAGCTTCCAGTGAATACAGACAGTGAGAATGTTTTCCAAAGAAACATCCTAAGCAAAAAGCTGCAGAGTTATGATTCTGTTAGCTGGGGCAGACCACCCAGCTTTTATGACATCACTTGACGACTGCCATGGCCCACAGCAGTCACCTGAGCAGGAGCTGCAGATGTGTCACCAGCAGCCTGTGCTCCTGCCTGGCTGCCTGCAGGACAGCAGCACCCAGCAAGCAGGGCCTCTCTCTGCTCCCCCAGGAGTGATGGGGGCACACCCAGGGACATGCCAGGACCTGCAGATACCTGCAAGTTACCCCAGTGACAGATGTTTATGGACACCTCACAGCAGCACCCCTAATCTTGTGTCCTCCACACTGCCCTTATGCACCAAGCCAGCCCTGGTGAGCCCCTCTGCCTGCCCAGAGGCAGTGCCCATGCAGCCTGCAGAGATCACACCTGTAAAATCTGAGCTAATAATTTTAAAAAGCTCTCCTCCTTAGTTAAAACCTTCTGTTAAATGCAGATCCATCTACACCCCAAGATGGCTGCAAATAGCTGCAACTTTTCTACTAACAGGTATGAATACTGACATTGGAAGTGCTCCAGTTGTTTGCAGGCACTGTGAAACAGAGCAGTTCAGTTTAAAAGCAGAGTTCAAAGGCAGAAAAGATTTTTGCAGCTGTTGTTCTGCCCTGGAATTTGTTGTGCATATCTCCTTTTCGGGAACACTTCTTTGTTTCACGGTGCCTTCAAAAATACCCTGTCATCAAAACCTTCTTGCCAAGTAGCACTCCAAGCTGGTTATTCACTGCTGCCCTTTTCCCAAGTCAGACCATGCATTTCTAAAGGATTTCTCATACTGATGGGGAGCAACATGCTCAGTCTCAGGCCAGCCTGTGAGGCCATCAGCTGACCTTCGTTTCCTCTATATGAAGCAATGAAACAGTCTCAAAAGAGAACTGAAAGACAGTCCCTGTGTGGTTACACTTTTATAGTACCGAGAGCTTTAACAGCGCTGGTTTGACAAATTTACTGATAATGGATCATTTGACTGGCACAAACTGCAAGATGTCATAGACAGAAATTAATTGGGAGGCAATCCCAATTTAGAGACTCAACTTTTTAAAATAAAAAGTTCAGGTAAGTTCTGTTCTATTTCCCTACCTACCCCTACTTACAGGAAATAGTTACATGTTTTAAGCTTTATAGGTTTTATATAAAATAACACTGTGTTGAGTAATTTGATAAAGCCCAAGGAAAACAGCAAAAGGACAAGACAGGCATAGTAAAAAATGAGCTCCATTACAGTTCACATATATCTGCCCTGATATTCTGAACCAGCTACTAAATCATGAACCTAAATCGAAAAACATGGTGTGATCAGTGATGGCAAATTAAATAAATTCTGGAGTCTGTTCATAAAGTTTTTCAGAAGTATTAATATCTTTAGATTAACTAATATCACATGATACAACACAATGAATTTTCTGCCATTTCACAAATCAAACAAAAAAAGCAGAGAATTAAAACTACACACACAGACATCAAAACTACTATTTTTCACTTTAAAACACAGTTGTCCCACCCCCCTTTCTAGAGAAGATAACTATTTCAATGTGCAATATTTTAAGAATATTGCCCACTGAAAGATCTAGTGAAAGAGCAGGAAGCAATGTTGACTGCTGGAGAAGCTGCTGAGGTAGCACAGATATGAATTTCTGACTGCTGGACACATCTATGTCTGTGCAAGTGTATTTGGTATTAACACTACACTTCCTGGCTACACTGCAAATTACAGTGAAGGTGTAATTCCACACTTTTTTCTTACATCTCTCTCCCTCATAGCACACAGTTGTGTTTCTATTTTAGTTAACTGTGCCTGTTCACTACAGATTATGTTTATTACAGATTATGTTTACTGTCTTTAACTGTCTGTCCACACACACTGAAGAGGTCTCTTTACCCATTCTTGACATATTTCTAAGCAGAAAAATATTTCCTCCGCTGTTTCATACCTAGTGGGGAATAAAGGACAGGCAAAGTAAGGGATTTTAAATACTCCTTTAGCTGATGTTAAAGACGTGACTTTAGTTCATGCTTTTTAAACTCAAGTCCTAAGAGATGATTTAGGAATAAGGCAGTTATCCACAGATAGTTTAGAGCAATTCCCTTTATACCGCATAGTCAGATAACAAGAAGAATGAGGAGGCCTTTCCTGTTTATATCCCAGTTTCATGTGCAGAACCACATCCTTAAAAAGTGGGTGGTGGGCAGTCTCTGAAATGATTTCTTGCACATGTTTCCCTGACTGCATCCTGGCAGCACAGAACGTGCTGCCCACAGCCCAGTCCAACAGCTGCAGCATCTTCTTGTACAACATAAGCACCCTCCACCACCATCAGAATGGATTAACAGTGACATGCTTGACATTTATTTCTTCCTTTTATTTTCAAGAAGGAACTGGAATGGCTTAGAACACAATTCCTTCTCCAAGGCTGGCTCCAGCACTTGGGAAGGGATGACCTGAGGCACTATCCCACTGTCCCAGTCTTCTCTGTCAGTTTCTATTAGCTCTCAGTATTTAGCATGAAGCTTTACAGATGACCCATCTGACAATATTATATCAAAGTGAACTGCAGCATTCACCATTATAAGGAAAATCACCTATATTTGCTGAGTGAATGGCATACCTCATGCTAAATGTATATAACACATACTCTTGTTTTGCTTCTGTTTACCCACGGAAATTAAATGCCTAATGAATATTCTTCTCTTTCCATATCCTTTTCTTATTGCTGCTGTTATTAACCCCACATTTAGCATAATTATGTATTATGATGAAAGTGTTTGTTTCTCAAAACTGATTCAAACCCCATTGTCTTTTCCAACACCTCACAAATTGCAAGCTATTTGGTAGCTTCTCTTCCTGAAGACCCATTGAGTGCACCCTGGTACTTTCACACAGATGATTTATTACTGTGAAGAGTCAGCAAAGTGCAAAGCACAGGCTGGTACTGGTCTCCACCCCAAAGGTAGCTGTATTTCCATACCAGCAGATATACTCTATAATTTTAGAGTGCTCTGTAATGGGAGCAAGTGGGAAACAGCCCAGGGCATGTTTTTAATGGCCCACAAAATTAGTTTAACTTTTCACTAAAACACAGCGACTTCTTTAGTGAGGTATGTTTTAACAGTCTCATTAGAGGACAAGTTAAAAAAGAAAAATAAAATTGCCTGAAATCAAGCCTTCCCAGACCTGCATTGCAGCTGTCTTCATAACACAAATACCCCAGGGTTAATCACCTCTGTGCATCCCCCAAGTGTAGAGGGATTTAAGTGAGCTCAGTGCTTGTGTTCAGATAGTGGGTAATATGATATTCACAAAACTTGTGGCTCTGTTTTCAATAAAGTGGAATGTTCTTGGTTACATCATGCTATCCTGAGCCATCTAACTCAACAGCAAGGGCAAGAGGAACCAGTGCTGTTTGTGAGGAGTCTGCTGACTCATTGAGCAAACTGTCAAAAGGGATCAGTCTCTTCCATCTTCCATGTTGTTGATGTATTTGTCACCAGTGGAAATGTCTACTGTCCAAGGAAGAGCAGGATTCCCCTCGTTCATGGTGCTGCCTTCCACTGGTACCTTTTGGAGAGCTGAAGCTGTTCCCTGGGGCTGGCAAGAACCTTTTATTTTTAAGTGTGGCACAGGAGATCGAAGTACCTGATATTAGAACAGCTGCATCTATGTGTAAAGTAAGTGTGAGGATAAATCCATTTCTTGTAGGTTTTAATTTTGTCCAAGAGTGAACAGAGCTGAACAGAGTAGATTGTACAATTGCTAAAGATGACACTGCCTCAGAAGAAAGGCCATTTGTTGCTAGTCAGCTGTCCTAAAAACTAAACCTGAACTTGCCCCAGAACCCCAGCTGAAGACATGGTCAGCACAAGACAGACCTTTCTTTAGTTCTGCCAGACCTGAAGACAAACAGCAGCTCCTGTAGAGTTCAAAGTTGGACAGAAGACCCTTTTCTGTCCTCTCGAAGGGCTTTTCCTGGGGCCCTGTGCCTGTCCCCTGTTCAATGAATACTGTCTTTGTACCCACCAAGCTGACAAATGCCAGCATAGCAGAATAAGGATGACATTTCTGCTGTGGCATTAGGGCTGAGAAAGGGGATTATTCCGGGCAGCTCGGGCCAGGATGCAGCGCACAAGGGAGGCTGCACGACGCCGTTGTTTGGGCTGTGACAAGGAGGCCCTTGAGGGCCGTGGCCAAGAGCGAACACAAGACCTGTGTGTGGGGCGACGTGCGCGCACAGCCGGGCAGCATCCCGGCCAAGTCCCCGGCCCCATGGCACACCTGTGTCAGCTTCCTCCTGAGCCCTCCTCATTATGCCCGAGCGCACAAAGAGCCAGCTGCGCCGGGGCCGGGAGCCCGCCGTGCTGGCCCGTCCGGGGCCACCGGAAAGCAGGACCAGCCACCTCTTTTGTTGCCTTTTCAAAATCGAGGGTTTGTTTGGAGCCTGCCGAGGATAATGAGCCTCTCACCAGGCACACACTGAACTGCCCATCCCCCCCAAAACGCAGAGCGGATAGAATTAACTGGTCCTTGGAAAGAGTGAAAAAAATAAATCAAGGGGCTAGAAGACTTTTGCTGTTGTGCCAATCTCCTCACAAGAGTCTGAATCCATGGCGTACCAGAACAGCACAGCCTTAACAATATTCCTTGATGTGGAAAAATAACACTCAGAGTCCTTATTATACATCAGGTGTTTCTGACTTGTTCGTGTTCTATTTTATCATTCCACATTGATTTTTTTTTTTCCCTTAAACCAGTCACACTGCTGAAATAATCCCATAGAACAGAGAAGAGTACCTTAATATGAAAAACAAAATCAAGGACCCCTGATAGGGTTTTGTCAATGGTTGAAAATTTTTCCCCTCCAAGATCAAGGCAAATTCACTTGTACTACATCCCTGGAAGCAGAGCAGGCATGAATCCATCCTTAGATTAGCATCTATCAATGGAAAGAGTATCAGGGTGAAACAGGAAAGGGGAAACCGCAGCAAAAGGGATAAAGAGCTGCATATCTCCCTTCCCCAGATATTCACCCAACCTCTCCAATCATCTTCTTCAGCAAACACCACGACAAGCATTTTACATCAGATGCTTCTTGCTGGATACCTTTGTAAAATTAATAGTTTCTTGGCCTTGAGCAAACAACAGTGAGAGAGCATCTAGTAAAGATATTTCGCTGTAGACTGTTCACTGCGTCAAGAAGACTGCCTTCAACTTTAGAAACACTGAAGATGGCCTTGGTCACAAAAACGTTCCCATGACAAGCACTGAACATAGCACAAAGCCTTGCCATGCCTTCTGTGCCCTACAGCCCTTTGGTGGATCCTCTGCTCCCATAAGATTTCAATTAGAACATGTATTCTTCCTTTCTATTGCTTAATAATGAGCTTTTCACTTCACTGGCCTGTGGATATTGAAACTATCTTCTACAAAAGTACAAAGGTGAAATCAGGTATTTTGAACAGGGTAATGAATTTCTAAAATAGAACTAGAACTGTAGGAAAAAACTGCTCCTAGTCATGTGGAGTAGCTGAACAGCTGTCCTTCCCAAGTGCTTTTTGGTGCAGCGTGTTACTTGCTAGTAAAAGAGATACCTAACTTGGTAGTGGGGTCTGGTGTTGGCTTGTTTTTTCTTGAAAAAAATTCTTCCTTTGGGCAGAAAGATTTACTCTGTAAGGTGTGTTCATATGCCAATCCATGTTGAAAAATATGGAACTACCAGTTGGCCTGAGTCCACTCTGCTATTTTAGTTCAGCTGCTAGCTACAGGTCTGGGGTACTGCCAACATCAAATGCTCCCAAGCTTTCCAGTGTGAGATTGTGGTGATAGGTGTCCTGTGGTGACAGCTACTGCTGCGTACACAGACGAGAAAGTTCACTTTGAGAAAGTGAGATTTTAGGTAACCCATGATAAGGAAATGCTGTGCGTCAGTGTCTTTGACAATAAATTCTTAAATATAGGAAATACCATTGGGGCCACTAGACAAACCTACTGTGAAGGTTGCAAATGGTTGATTAATTTTTCTTTTTAAAGAGGGAACAGGCAAAGAGGTAATAAAAAAAATTGGAGTAGAAATGTCATCTACTTGGATGAAAGCTGTCATTACAGCTTACTTGTTTAGACAGTTCCCATTTTGTTTCAGTTTTCTGACTATAGTCTGGTCAAAATAGTTTCCATTCAAAATTTTTAACAGCAATGATTATCTTATATAGAATGGGCCTGAAATATGGGTGCACAAAAGACTTAATTTCTTGTGGTACAGTCAGGCAGCCTGATGAGTCAGATATGA
Organism: Rhipidura dahli; assembly: GCA_013399225.1. Lineage (NCBI taxonomy): Eukaryota > Metazoa > Chordata > Aves > Passeriformes > Rhipiduridae > Rhipidura > Rhipidura dahli. The sequence continues at coordinate 408,885 of VXAC01002745.1, read as the reverse complement.
GTTTGCTATTTCAACACAGAAAAGATTTTATTTCTCTCAAAAACTCACACAACATCTATGGCCTGATTCAACCTATGACCTTTTTCTTTCCCAGGAAGTTTCAGATAAGCATCGTCCTGGCTTATTTTATGACAGAATAGAAAAACAAAATAATTAGTTATAAAAAGACAGAGTCAGTTAACTAACAGAAGGCAGAATCTGAACAGTTGAAAAGGCTATAAATTTTATTCCTTTTTGTTGTGTAAGTCACCTCCTAGATGCCATTTTTCTCCATTCCAGCAAGAGCTCTGATGTGAGAAGTGCTCTTCACCCAACACTGCCAATGTTGTCCTCTCACCCTTCACATACCTATTAATATTCTCACTCTGTACTCACTGATTGCAGTCCATCCTCCCTCACCTTCAAGGTACTACATATTTCTGCATGTGGCTAAGAAAGACATTACAGAGGGAACTGGTTTGCTTGAGCTTGTTTTCATGAGAACTTCAGTAAAACCCTCGAAGTTCTTGTAACACTACAAACATGAACTATGAATCTTACAGAATGGTTAATCAAGTATGGCAGCTGCTGATGCTTTTTCTTGGAGAAGGACAAGTGATTCCTTATATTATTTGAGTTAGCTTTGCACAGAGTGGGGGAGAATAACCAAACAGTCAAGGAGCCCAGTAGAAAATACAAATAGAACGTCAAGAACAGGAGGTGAAGGGAAGGATGGAGGAGATTACAAGTGCAGATTCCTACTGCATTATCACAAACTGCATATCATTCTGTGGTGTGCAAAGGATGCTTGCCTTTGGATCACTAAAAGTATGGATGTATATACCTACAAGCTTTCACTGCAAGCCCTTGGCAATATTTAAAACACTGAGACTTCTCTGATGCATTTCAGTTAAGATGTTAGAAGGTTGCTCTTTCTTCATGTGGAGAACAAGCCTACTGTAGAAGAAAACTATCTGGGAGTTCCTCCCAGGCAGCTCTACATGCACAGGTGGCTAGAGCAAGCAAGGACTACTCAAGCAGTGTCATGCACATGACCTAAGTCAGGTAGCTGGGATATGATGGCTCTTGAGGTAGATGAACAAACATGTGGCTGCTCTGGGCAGAAAGGGTGTGTTTCTAAGACTTTCTTCTATGCAATATGTTCATGTATGGCCTGCCACAATATTGCTGGAGTAAAGAATACTGGGACATGAAAAAAGTCCCCTTCACATTTACGCAGCTTACATATCAGCATCTGAAATCATGTTTCATTTTTGGACTATGCATAGCATGTCTTTTTCCAGGCTCAGAAAGAATGCTGTAATTTAAAGCAGGCTGACTCAACTGGTGTTTTTGTATGTCATCTCGTAGACAGCATGGCGGGGGGGAAGGTGGAGGGAAGGAGGCTGAGGGGGAGAAAAGCAGGGCAGTTGCTCATCTGGTCTTTATTTCCTTTCCCTGTTTCTTTATAGTTCAAGCAAAGGGCCCATTCCAGCCAGAAGCAATGACAGTCTTGCTGTGGTATTTCATCTTGGAGGAGGACGAGCCACAGCCTGCCCTGTGTGCTCCTGTCCTGGGAGCCTGCACCACTAGGCTGCAGTGGGCTGGGCAGGTTATGGGAGGCAGGCAGTGCTCACACTGCCTTTGGTACAGGGGTAAGCTTTCTAAGAGGGCCCCAGCTTCATCTTTTGCATAAATAATTTCCTAGCTGGAAATCCTTTCAATGACCATTGAAGGTTGTAGGTACTTGCCTTAACTTCTGTTGGGATTTTTTACCTTTTTTAAATGATATATCAGTAGAGATGCCATGAGCAGTTATTTGAAAATGACAGTTCTGACTACTCTAGCCAGTCAGGTTCTGGAGAAAACAAGCTGAACAAAAACATCCATAAGCAGAGACTTTATAAAACATGGCTCAAAAGGATGAGGCCAGGGTCACTAGTGAAAGGCTTACAGCAGTCCTTGTTCAAAACTTCTGCCTGAGAATTGTACAACAAGATTGATGCATACTGCTCACTTCTGTAGTAACAAACACTGACTAAATTCCCAGAATGTGAGGTACACTAGCACTGCCCATACTCCAGATGAAAAATTGAAACATGGAGAGATCAAGTAACTCGTTCACAAACCAGCAGAAAAAGCCTGTAGTCAAGCCAGGAATGAAACCCCAGGCTTGCAGAGGCCCAGTCCTGTGCCTTAACCACAAGATCACATTACTCTCATGGTCCTGCACTCTCCTGCTAGAATTTTCTTACTGTAGTTATACCTGTTCTCATTCAGTGTGTGAGATGTGCCACGAACCAGGTCTTGAATCCTTAAAGATTTAGTGGGCAGTTGAAAGAGATCCTGTCCCTTTCAGAATAGAAGGAAGGAAGAAGGCCGAGTTCTCCTAGAAACATCCTTTCCCCTGACTCTTGCCCTTATCATCTTAACAATATTTCCTTTACTTTCCAAGAGTTGTTTTGAAGAGATAAAACCTTTACATGAACAAAAGCATTTCTAATTCAGGCTAAAAGAAATCCATTATTATATTAATTCATACACACATGAATGGAACAACAACAAAAAAAAAAGTATACCAGTCCAGAGGGTGGAACAAGCAACATAAAAAAAATCAGAGCAAAAAGCCATTTCTTGAGTGGTAACACTGCTGAAGTTGCATTTCATATTGCACTGAATTAAAATACTCTCTACTTTGCCACCCCCTTCTACCTCCTAGTGCAATGCTTTCCCCTGCATACCCTTTGCCCAGCCTGTAGGGTACAAAGCACACATCCTTTGGTCACTGTCAGAGCTGAGGACAATAACTATTTGCAAACTGCATACAGACTGGATATAGTTCGTAAATTTTTTTTATTAAGGATATTAAAGTATCTCTTGTATGAGGTTAAACTTGTGGGCTACAAACTGTTAGTATGGGAAAAACAGTGTTTCGGAATGACACAGTTCCATTTAAAAACTAAGCAAGATATCAGCATTATTTTTAGATATACGGACATCAAAGACTCTAATGGCAATAAAATTCTTATATATTGTAATGTCCTTGTTAATGTCATCCAAGCCCTACAAATAGCTATACCTCAAATGAAGAAGTACCTTAACATAAAGCAGTCGTCTCCCCGATACCCTTCAACACCGACACACTGTGTTTCTAAAGAACAAGTGGAAGGAGCGGATTCCCAAGCTGACATTTCTTCTTAAGATCACTGACATATTAAAGTCCCTCCCCAAGTACTCCCAGCAAGTGTAGCACAGCAGATATTTGGCTTGGAGGAAAGCCACAACAGGTCTAGATTTACAAAAGGATAAAGGCATCAAAAGCTATGGCTTGTCATACAGCAGGATTTTACGGCATCACTCGAGCAGCAGAGAAACCCATCTCCCCTCAGCACCTATAGACCTCTTTAATACAGGCCTTTTCTCTACTCCCCTCTGTAAATTGACACCAAAGTTATATCAAACTGCACCCAGTATAAGATTAGGCTACAGCAGTTCATGAAGAGCAAAATGTTTTGCAAATTGCCGTGTCTGCAATTAAAGTTCCAATGTAGCTTTCAAACAGTTCAAATAGTAAGGACAGCACTATTATTCTGAATGTAGTTGGAAGAGAGAAAAGCCTCAGATTGCCAGCTTTTACACACCAAAAAGCAACACAAGCTCTATGGTCACCCCATAATACAGAAAATTCTCTGATCCAAACACTCTTTTGAAAATTTTCTTTGACCAAATAGTGGTGTACCCAGTCTAGCCTGGACAGAGTCTTCTCATGCAGCTTCTTTACCTGGACACTTAATAAGGAAAGAAACACCATCACATAATCAACTGGAGATCTGTAGCTTTATCTCAGCATCATAATTTAATCCACATCTTTTCTTTGGGTAGAAACTTTGCATAAACACATCTCAGAACAGCAGTGAAGCAGAAAGAGCATCCCAGTTGTTGAACTTGGCTCCAAAAGTACCTGCTACTCGCTTAGATTTGGAATAGAATTGCCTTCAATGACATCTGTCTGCCTTCCCATCTGTTCTGAATGGTCTCATGACCTATGGGGAGGCAAGGGGTCTATCAGAACTAACTCCACTGCTTTGTAAAGAACAGATCATAATCCTTAGACCTGTCAGCTTCTCACTAGATCAGTGCCCCAGCTGTGCCACATTTGCTCTAGGAGAATTGTGAAATCCACATGAAGGCATCTGAGGTGAACCAATTAAACAAGTCCAAAAATATGAGTCTTGACCTCAGCTTGGAAGAAGTAATGCTTGATTATAGCAAGGGTTTGACCCTCCCTTCTCCAAAACCCTGATTCCAGCTGCTAAATAAATATGAACATATTAAATATAGTGTGCTACCAGAAGGGGAGGGAGAGGAGAGTGTTGCCATTGTATGTTCTCAAGCAACAGATGAAGCGGGACAAAAGAGTCTAAGCATCAGGAAACTATTAAAATGAATACATTCCTAGTTTCTTCATAATTAATTCAGCATGTCCAATTTTGTATCAGAGAAGGGAAAGGAAAGATTTTGACCACTTCCTTTTATCTCAAGCTGTTTGGAAGAATATGATCTTGTAACACTGAAAATAAGTGCCTCCCTGCATCCCAGCAGGCAAGTGTAATTTTAACTCTTCCACATGCCTAATTTGATATGCAAATCCCTATTTTCTGTATAACATATAAATCTCAAATTACACAGCAAAGACCCAGGTTTGCTTAGGCACGCTCTATCCCCACTTTCTAGCCCCTGTACTGCATTAAACAACACCTTGAAAACAGTTTTCACTATGCAACTTCCTAAGTGATTTTTTTTCCAGTATGCTTGCTTTGTTGCACAAGTTAACATTCAGTCCAAATTGTAATTGTTACCTTCACATGCATAAGGACCTGTTCTTGAAACTTCAGGTTCTGGGTTAGACTGAGTTATGCAATACTTGCAAAAGAAGATTCATTAGGCAGCTATTTATACGCTCAAGTAATTTCATTGTCTTCAAAGTCCTACGGGAACAAGTGTATTAAAGCCATGATTGGCCGCAAGCAGAGGCAGCCCTTTTGGGAGCTCTTTCATGGTCATTCAACAAGCAAAGAGTAGCATGTGCAGGTAAAATAAATCCTTGAGGTACAGTTAACCAAGATAATTGCTTGCAGCTTTCCTTAACAGAAGATTTGGATAGGGCTGGCAGAGTTTTGTGGCTCTGAAAATCTACCAAACATGTTAAATGTTTGATCACTGCCTGTTGCCCTGTATGTAACACATAATACACTAAATACATAAGCATACCTGGAAAATTCATGTGAACATGCAGGAAAAGCAGAAATATATCTGAGATTAGTTAGAATTGTGAATGCAAGGGGAGTTTACTCTTCCATTAAGGCTCTACTACAGGGAGAACAGGTTTCTGTGCAATACAGAACTCATATGTCCTTCTGTGGAAAGGATTGACTGATAAAAAATTGAGTGTTATTTGCTTGGTTTTTTCATAATAGCACTTATCTAAGTGAGATGAAATTCCAAGTTGCACTATGCTTCACAAGCTACATTACTATAGGCAGCCCAAAGTGATTTATACAATGCCATAAGAGGTGCAGAAGTGGCAGGAAACAGCTAAAGGACCTTTCCCCAATACAAATGAAGAGCTGAGGTACAATCTGACCACGAACAGAGAAAACCTCTTAGGGCTCTATACTCAGTCCAGGTGCTGGAAGTCCAGCACCAGTCCCATGCTACCATTCTACCAAATACTTTTGTCTTCTACTGTTTGCTTGCATCAATATGTTCAAGTCCTTTTTTATCTGGACAGAGGCCTGTGGAAGTAGCATGATGCTCATGAATAGATTTGTTTACTCAGACTGGTTGGTACTGAGTGTTTACATGTTTCCTGTCTCTATGCTGGCTGTGGAATAATGACTAGGACTGGCAAAGAAAACCCATACTATCAACTTCTCAGACCATTCAGCATTGAGTAATTGACACAGCAGATAATTGCAGCATTGCCAATTAGCAACTATTCTGCTTCAGACTAACTTAGCATAGTAATGATATCATATCTTTGACCCGAGGGTGGTTCTAATGATCAGCAGTTCAAATAGCCATTTTACAGCAGAAGAAGAGCCTTTGCTCCTAATAGCATGGCTAGGACTCAAAAATCTGCAAAACTAGATTTTGATTTAACTTTTGGAATGTTTGCCAAGCCAGCTTCTTGGATTTCTAGACTTCGATCAACATGTCCACGACAACTATGCCTATTGATTTATTTATCATCAGAAACCATATGTGTGTTATTAGTAACAAGTACTGCTAAATCTTACTCTTGGTTTACCTTTGTGGAAACCAGATCAAAAGCACAGTTAACATACACAACACAGTTGACAACACTTGTTCTTCAAAGCAGCCAAGAAATAGACACTCAAAAAGACAAACATTAAATTGGGCTTTGCCATATCAAAATTTACCTGTAAAATTTCATTGACACAGCTTAATCAATATGCTTTTAAGTGTTTCCCAAAGATTAAGACCAGGGGACTGGAAATGTTTGTAACAGCAGAAATAGGGTATTTCTTCAAGAAAAATAAGAGAAACAATGCTGTTTTGTATTGCACATTGCACAAACTTGAGTTCCATTCTGAACATCACTCTCCTATAAAGATGCTGACAGCAGGGCCAGAAAAGTAGAGGACTGTGTTTACACTCAGTAATGGTAACAGATATAAAGGCAAAAGAAAGGGGAAAGGAGCAAATGTCTGTATAAACCTGCCTGTGAAATTACTGTCCACATAAGGTGACAGAATATACTAATTGCAAGAGAGCACAGCCTATGACACCCTCAGAGCAACAAGCAGACGTAGAGAGAGCCTAATCAGTCAGATCTACTTCCAATTTTATTTTTCTTTGGGAGGCCAAGTATCAGCTCCAGCAATTCAGTGATGGGGAGCAGGAGGGCTACAATACACATGCTGCCCTAGAGAAAGGGTGCTGAGAAATCCTACAAACTTTATCAGGAGCCTGACTGTAACAGCTTCATTATTTGGGACCTCAGTGCAAAGCCACCTTCTACCTTGATCATGTTGTAAGAGCAGCAGTGGTAAAAGGTTTCAGATCAACAACAACTGATGAGCTTTAACTGCCATGAAAAACATGTCTTTCTAGAGATGCAGAGGTGGGAAAACCATGCAGCAGGCTCCCCCAGTCAGAGGTTGAAGTTGCCCTAAGCCACGCCACAGACAAGTCTCCTAAGAAAATCCCAGTCAAATAAAACACGTACTGGCCTCCTCTTTTAAGCTACATGAACAAGTTTAAATTTCCTTTATTTTCCAGCCATGTCTTGTTCAGATACAATCTTATCTGTTATAAATCTTTAATCTGAAATATCCAATACAATTAGAAACTCCACGATGTCTATCATTCAGCAAAACAAAGAGAACTTTCTATTTAAACAGTAATGCTGTAACAAAGATCCTACTTCCTGACCATTATCTGTTATTTCCCTTAACAGACCTGTATCAGGTAAGACTTCTCATCCTACCATAAAACACAGATTAAACTAGAGACGAAGCTGAAAAAAGCATTAGTTTGGTTCCTGCATCCCCTAGATGCTCTTTCTATATTGCATGTAATTAAACTGCATTGTAATTAAAGATGTGGTGACTGTTGGTTTAAATCAATACCTCAGAAGTCTCCAGTGTCAGGCATTACCAGTGTCACACACAAACAGCATGGACTACACACAGCAATGAGCAGTAGATCAGCCTGGTTAAAATTCATTTCCTAAACACATGACTTATCTGCTGATGTATTCTGTTGATACTCAGATTTATATGAACACAAAAGTGAGGAAGGACAAAGAAAAAAGAAGTTGACCAATCTACGCCATTTCAGCATCAGTGTGCAAGTATGCCCTCATTCTCTCCACAGGATACACAGAGCTGAGAAAAGTGAGAGCACTTCTGTGAATATCCCAACACTCTGCAACTTGCTGCAGTCAGGACCGGAATACCACAACACCCACTGCACCAAATCAGTCCTTATACTTTCTTTTTCATTTTGCAATTGAATCTTTTGAGTTTGCATTATCATAACATCTTTATTAAAACTATGCACATACAGTAGTATGCAGTAAGAGTGCTAGGACATTTTTAATGCCATCTGTGCTGACTTGCATTTGAGAGTGTCAGAGGGTTCACATTTCAAAATACAGCTCTGACCGTCCCACTCCCACAAACCACTTGGGAGCCACTCAGTGCATCAAGCTGTTTGCTGTTACTCTTATCTCTTCATTTGATGAAGCATGTTTACAAGCAGAGCCTCAGAGTTCTTCCATGAAGGGGCTCCACCTCCTAATGTTATACTGATTTCATCTTTCCCTGTGCTGTACAGAGCCCTTCCAGCTGTATAAATCAAACTTGGGGGGAGATGGGGGGAAGAAAAGCATTTAACTGTGCCTCTGCATTTTGCTTTGAGGAAACTCAGCCTAATGTTGTTTATAATGAATCTAGTTTTAAGCAGGGCATGTTGGGGGAGGGGGACATGTTTTGTTTTTGCTGACTCTGCAAACTGATACTTTGAGGGAATTGTTTAGGGAAAGCAGAGAGTCCTTTATTGTGTACGTCATTGCCAAGTGATTTGGCAGATCCCCCCGTGAGATGCACTCTCTGATAGGTTGAGAGACAGCTGGACTGGCCAGTTACCAGCAGAAAAGCTCAACTTAAACACTTTTAAAATCTTGTGATGGCAAATTTGTGGTTTTGGCTCAAGAAAGAAAGAGGATGAAAAACAGAGACAGCTGGGTGTCGGTGAGGGGTGGAATATTGAGGTAATTTTTGTTACTGTGCCACACAAAATTCACTGGCTTTGTACATTCAGTGTACCCAGCTAAGGCAAACACACACACTGACTAGCTACACCTGCAGAGGTGCTGTTGGTTGTGTCAGTGCTTGTCCAAAGTCAAAACACCACAAAGGAGCCATTCCCTAATCCTAGATCTTGACACTGAGACATATTTCAAGTAACGGCTAGCTTCTGGTCCTTGCAGAAAAATCTGTTTGGTTTTGATCCTCCCCAAAGGCCTACCTGTCCAGGATGCAATAAATCCTTGAAACATCTGAATAAAGACACAAGATTTTGCAGCCAAGGAGAGAAACCAGGCCAAAGACTAACTGGGCCTACAGGCAATGGGACAGCGTATGTTAATATGGTAACAACAAAATATTGTGCCATTATGAATAGGAGCATAACTTTGGCAGGTTAACTGTGGACATAGATAAATCCCTATCAGCAGAAAGAGTAAGAACAGAATGCTCAGTACAGGAACTGCAGGACCTAAACACCAACCACAGCCTATTATTAACCACCACTCAAATGGAGTTGGGGTGGGGAGAGAATAGGAGTCTTATGGTTTAAACAAGGTAAATCCCACACTCTATAAAGTAAGGGGTTTTAGGTTAATACTGAATGATAAAAATGCGTCTTCTTGCTCTGTTTTGGCACTTAGTTAAGGAAAAACCTCTGGTGAAAATAGTTCTTGCCCTCCAGCTGAATGAGACTGAGATACCTCTGTTGCAGAGTGACCGGGTGCTCGAGCACCCTGTGGGCAGGGCTGGCTGCTTCTGTGCCAAGGAGCAGGCTGTTTCTTGGAAATGTTTATGCAATTCAGCTGTGCTCCTGCTGGAGCCAGACACTTTAAATTAAAAAAAAAACCAAAAAACCAAAAACAAAAAAAAAAACCCCAACAACAACAAAAAAACCCCAACAACAAACAAACCAAAACACCCAGCCTCAGAGCTCTCAGGCCACTGGTATATCTCACTCAGGTTTTGCCTTCTACCAAATACTGTCAGATATCTGTTTTGTTTGGTTCTGTAGGGTGGAGGGAGTTGGAGGGTTGCCTTCACTGCTGTCAGTGGTTCCTAATGATGTTTCTCACTAGAGAAAATGAGCTTGCTTGTTTGTGAATCCAAATTCCCTGTGGGGCACAGTTTGGGAAATTGAAGATATGAGAAGGAAAAGAATATCTGTTAGGGCAATGCATAAACATCCATAAAGCAGAATAGCAAAACACCTACAGAGAATGTTGTAACTTTGCCAGCAAACTAATTAGAGTCACTGACAGAGGAGGGAGCTGTGACAGTCAAAAAGTTAAAATAAAAATAAATCAGAAGTTTAGTCTAGCATTATAACAGGAAACTACCAACAGAGTCAGGGCCCCTACATTCTTTTCCTGGTTCTGCTTCCGATTTACTGAGGAAGCTGGAGAAGCCAGATTTTAAAAGTAGCTTCTAATTGGCAAAGTCTCCATTTCTGATGCCTAGCTGGACACACAGAGGGCTCCACAGACCAGCATCTTCAGTGGCCCCTGTGCATTTGTGAGGGCAGGGTATTTCAGGGCACTGGTGTCTCTGAAGTCACCTATGTGACCTGGACAAACCCGCAGTCACTGGCCCACCCAAGGAGCCATCTCTGAAAGTTTCCCGTCTGGGAATTGTGGCTGGCACAACATATTGCTGTGGGAGTCTGATGTTTAAATGCTCTCTATGGCTGGCATAACATATTGCTGTGGGAGTGTTATGTTTAAATACTCTTTGTAAACATTTACAAGACTTCCAGGACACACTTGGTCTCCAAAATCAGTGCTATTACTTCTGGAAACAGTGAATCCTGTGACCTGCACATTTTCTGGAAGGACCGCTGCTTGGTAGGGGCATTGAGCTGCATTTTCAAGTCTGGCTGCAGGAGGAATTTAAGTAGAGTGTGACTTGATCAGAGAATCAAAAATAACTTGTCTTCCATTCAATAACACACCCCCCCCAGTTGAAACTGCAAATAAAACCATCTGTGATGCCTCAGGAGGAGAGGGAAGGTCTCAGTCACAGGAGCTCTCTGGACACAGGGTTTCTATTCAATTCCATGAGAATTTCCAAATGAAGAGAGCATGTGGCTCTTTCCTACACTGTGTTGTGCTACAAACTCCTCAGAGGCAGAACCAAATCATATCCAGAATAGGGATGTCTCCATAAACTGACATTATCCTGCACTACATTCAGTTGCTATCTCTCATCCTTATCAAGAGACACCAATGGCTACACTCTGGGTGCCTGCCAGCTCTCATTTAGTTGTGGAAGTCAATGTTTCTCACTATACCAATGCACTTTTTTTTTTTCTTCTGTGCAATACTACTGTAAATATGTGTGTTCTGGTCAGCTTCATCTCTGCTATGAGCCAGAATATTTACAGTGGTTTGTCAGAAGCAAATTATTACAGATGTTTGCCTGTTTGTAACAGAGGTTGTTACTGATCTGATCTTCTAGAGAACATAGCTATGCTGAGGAATAAGCATAAAAAACCCCAGAGAATGTTGTTTACTGACACTACAGGAAGAAAAAAAAAGGCTGGAGTAGGTCTGGTGTCCCCTGCTTTTCCACCCACAGCATGCGGGAGAGAGCGCACTCAATGTTCCTTTCCCTCTTGCTCCCACATGCGACCCAGGAGGTAACACAGTGTTCACCATCTCCATCAGCCACTGGAGCCTGAGGCTCAGAGCTCCTGCCAAGTTCAGGTCTTCTGCCAACCACCTGCTTTTGCAACCCATGTTTTCACATAGAAAGCGATTTGGACCTACACACTGAGAAATCGCACAGGCTCCCAAAACAAAAACAAATCGCTTCCCAGCACGATGGCTCACTTCACTTCTGTAAACTTTTTCTGGAAGCCTTAAAAAAGACAAGCTACTTAGGCCTGGCATGGAAGTAGGTGAAAAAGAACCCTTTGATAGGTGATCACACCATATTCTGCCACTATACAGGCAAGAATCTCTCTCTAGGCAGCAACGAACTAAACACAGTGGATACATGGACAATGCTTCAGCACCTGCTAGGGACTCTGGGAAAATGGCTTCATCTTTACAGCTGTCCTAGCACAGCTGGATGCAATACCCTCATCCTCACATACCATATTTTGTTAAGTACAATGCACAGTTTTAGTGAGTGAAGCTAGGTACAAAAAATAAACCTGGTATTTGCATACAGTCATTGTCAACTCTACTGGCTTCCCTAGATAGAAAGGCTTTCTTTAAGGGACATTTCATACTCAGAAATCACAACACACAATTTGAGAATCCTTTACTGTTTCCTTCAAAAGGTAGAAGTCATTGAAACAATTTACCAAGAGCAAGAAGCCAGATAAAGTTATTATTTCCACTAGTCAGTTCCTTTGTACTCAATCCCAGTTTGTGCACTCCCATATGATAATGCACATCTAATATCAATGAATAATGAATACTAATGAAGTGCCAATATTTAATTGTTTAGAGGCTGTAAAAAGCAGGAAAACTCTTCTCAAATTCACATTCTACAAATGTAAAAACTCTTCTCAATTACAGGTTTTAGTGAAAAATAGACTAGATTTCTTAACTGGAATTTCTAGTTAAAAGTAGTCCTTTATTAATAATGAGCAATTCCCTTCCCAATGCTATGTATACTGCTACTAATATGTACTCAATAGAGATGGTTTTATCATAACAAAACTAATATCAAAACTAGTTATTCAAAAAGTGAAGAGGTGTATTTCTAAATACTCAGTGTCACTAATAAGTTTTCTTGAACTTCTGAATATTTCTTACAGAAACAACTCTCATAACTGTTAAACTCTAGCTTCCAACATAGGAACTCTTCATTAAGGGGATATGACCTTCATGCCTTCCTCCAGTATCTTCTGCCCAAAGTTTCCTAATTCAAAAAAAAAAAATCTTTACTTTTGTACTACACACACGTTTACAGGCATTCATTGCTACTTCCCTTTGTTTTGTAGGCTCGTCCAAAAGGAGAAGGTCTGACACCGTACCAGGGCAAGAAGCGCTGCTTTGGTGAATACAAGTGCCCCAAATGCAAGAGAAAATGGATGAGTGGAAACTCCTGGGCTAACATGGGACAAGAATGTATCAAATGCCACATTAATGTTTATCCTCACAAACAGGTAAGAGAAGGGCAGACCTGATGGCAGCAGTCTTGGAACTAGGAATGCTCTTGACTTTGTAAAGCATGAGTGAGACTTAAACAGAACTTGACATGGGCTACAACGCACCACAGTGAATGGCTTCCCAGATGAGCTGTCTCAGTCCTGGAAGTCTGGACAGGTGTAATCAGAGTTGCAAAATTTGAATGTCCTTTATTTCATTATAAATACCTCAAACCCCAAATCTTCACGTGCCTTTCTTATAGAAAGAGACTGAGGCTTTTTAATCTGAGATAGAGCAAAAAAAGTTCAGCAATTGGCCTTCTAGTTCTTCAGATTCTCTTCATATTTACATCAATTTATTGTTTCATTCCACTAGTGTCAGCAGAGTTATTTTCCATGTGTGCTGCTTTTTTCACCTGTTGGATTTGCTCAAGGGGCTATCACTACTTATAAAGAGTAGTGATAAAGTAGAACAACACTTAGATGACTCCTGCCTACAAAATTCCTTGATTCATGACCCTAACTTGAGACAATCTCAGAGCTTCCAAGGTCTCTGGTTCCTCACCTCTGTTTAGACAGCTCGTCTAAAAGATTCAAAATCCAGGCTGTCACTTACCACATGCATGGAGGTAGAGTCCTGAGGGTGAGAGAAATTACAAGACCACTGATAGCACAGGACCATTTATAGCGCAACTTTATAAATATTTACCTTGTTCTTCAAAATTCTTTCCACAATTTATGTTGATTATAAAAAGGGTCTTTAAAAGGGTTTAAAGGGTCAGGAAATCATTCAAGAGGTATCTCATCCACACTGTACAGGAGGCATAATAGACTTAAACATGTACATTTCTGTAGTAAAGTTTTGCAGGTAGTCCACTGTGCAGAGTTGCCCCTCATGGTAGGGCCAGAGGAGTGCAGTCTGCACAGTAATACTAAAGTCACAGACACACTGTGGGAGGGTTGCAATCTTTGGTGCTTTCTGGGGAATAATCACATGCAGTGCAGCTTTCCACAGTCGAGTGCTATCACTGTTCCCATGCTATTCCCTAAGGGCACCATAGCTCATCAATGTGGAAGAGCACCTGTCTATCCATGGGTTCATGTCCCAGCAGCAGGGATTGCAGTTATTCGACATTTTCAAGACAAGAGTGCATTTCAGCTAGGCTTCCCAATGTAAATAACTTGCAACCAGTCACTAGTGCTCTTCCCCAAAATGTGAACTTCAAACCTCGAGCTGAAAGACTCTACATCCTGTTGTCACGGCCTCACCTCCATCTGCTTCTCTTTCTCAGTGTTACCATTGTCATCCTTTCTAGTCCTTTTCATTCTGCCAGAGGCGCCTCATGCTGCTTCTGGTTAAGTGTAACAGCAACAGGCAGGCAGTGAAGGGAGCAGCATCAGTTCATGCACACAGCCAGCAGCAGAGGAGACCAACAGGCTGCACGAGGTCTGTGGTGCTTCTTGACACAGCTTCCTGTCTGCTACCCCATGCGTGGTTTTTGCCCAAGCAACCAGTGCCACACCAGACTCTCTAAATATTTATCAGCATTTATCAGAGGGGAGGTGTTTTGGACCACTTTGGAAAATATGCTATACCCAGTCACCAGTACTCTTATACTAAGAACGGTATTTTGAAAGATTTAATTAAAAGTCAAATATTTCTAGTTGGAGAGTTATACAACAAAAAATCTTGTGCACATAAAATGGTTTTAGTATTTTTTTAAACAGCACTGCTACACCACTTTAATATTTTCTAGATATACTTCCTATTCATTCTTTAGATTATTTTGTTGATGTCTACTATATCAGAGGCCTCATTCATATTTGATTTCTTATGCACTTTTAGAAGTCTTTAGGCCCTCACTTCCCTCTCTGTGGATGTCCTCAGTTAATAATGTGCTCCTTCTGCATTTATTATATGGGATCAGAGTATTTGCATTCTCATCTGAATCGTCCATTGGACTGGTTTTCCAACTTAAATAATTCACCTAAGAGAATATCTTGCCTTCCCCTACACACCATGATTCTCTTGTGTCATTTTAAGTCCATTAAAAAAATTAAGTGTTGCAGTGAAAGAATAGACACTACAAAACAGCAAAGTCACTACAATATGTGATATGATCATAGTACCAATAATCAATAAATGGATTTTTTTCTTCAGTTTAACAAAAACCAGATGAACTGGAGAAGTCTGACCTCCTTTCAAGATCAGACAGTATTTACTCCTAGTGAAATAAATGATTGCTACTTTCAAGCAATCTTGTCAGTATTTCTCTTCAGCAATGTGCTGGGATTCATCATCTCCTATTCTTACTCCTCGCCCTTACTCCTGGTTTGGTAAATACATAATTGTAACCTAACAGGAAAAAAGATATCTTGGAACATTATTTTAAAAAATTTTATCAGCAGATGAAAATCACTGGTCCTCAAGATGAAGTAACTTTTTGTCAAGTTACAAGAGCTTCTGAAACTATAAAAACTGTAAACATCACAGCCCTTACCCAGAACAGTCAGGGACCACATTTCCCTGGTGAGGGCATATTACAGAAAGTTTCCATTCACCTCAGTATATACACAATGAAAACTCACACCAGGTCAAATAACCCCCCACATTCCACACCTGGTCCTAAGCGATGGAGGACACTTACACAGAGGTGTGTATACAGAAAAGACACAGCAATCACCTCCAAGGGTACTTTCCCATCCTCTTGTATGGCCCAGCGACTATCTCTGCATTCTCCCAGTTTGTCACCAGACAGATCAAACCTTGCAGAGCCTGTTAGATAACTGAAATCCAACCACATGGGCCACCAAGCCTTGATGTGTCACCCTCACTGTTGCGGAGTAGGATGCTTGTGCCCAGTTAGGGCAAAAACAAATCTGAAAACCTTATTTCAGGATTGTTTGATATTCATTGCAGTGAATTAGGAGTTTCTTCTCGATTGCCAGGCTTGCTCTTTTCTCCCATACTCATCTCCATAGCTGTATTTCATCTTCCCCAGTTGCTTTCCCAAATTCATGGGCTTCCCAGTACAGTAGGGTTTGTCCATGTCTCACAAGGGATGGTTTGGTGCTGAAGTTCTCCCACACAACCAGCTCCGGCAACAATATCAGAGTGCTGAAGATAATCTCCACTCTGGATAGCTCTGGGGTAGCAATTCAAGCACATATGTTGGCTCTGTGAATGGCTTGTGCAGCTATGCTTGAATCTTGATTTCCTATGCATACCTTTCTGTAGTGAGTCCCTGGAGAGGAGAGCAGCCACACTTTCCTGCCACCTGCTCATTGTTCCTGGAGGCTCGTTTCTCTCCAGGAAACTATCCTGGGCCAATTCCCCACAAGGAATGTCTCAATTCAGTCCTGTGCTCTCAGTCCACATGGTCTATCTGTGAGAATGAGCTTTTAATCTCTCTGGGGCAGGAAAAGTCTTCTCAGCACTTTTACAGCTGTGTATATACTTCAGAGTGCTCTATAAATACAGCTCTAAATCTCTGTATTTAAAAGAGAAGGTGGAGCATGTATTACTAGAAGTAACACAAGGGCCTGCCAGGAGGGCTGCTGCCATTCACTCCCCAATTCATCCACCGAGTAGGGAATGAGGTGGCTGTCACACCTGAGTTGCAAAATTGTTCCTCAAGCAAGCTTTGCTAAGTTGTTCCACCGTGTTCCTCCTTTTGCATTTTCACCACTTCCCCAAGTAACAAACCTTCCCATGGAGTGCTTACAGGAATGCACAGAACATGTGGCAAAAGCCATAGGCCCACTGAGGATCAAGCCTTACTGATGGCTAAAGAACTACCCTGACAGAGCTCCTCTATGGCAATTTCAAAAGTAGCTTCCTGGGCAGTTACTTTAGCTACTCTAAACATAAACAGAAATCTCAGACAAGACTTAAACCTGTCTTATTCTTGCAAGGAATTTGGATTTTGTGGTTGTTTATGCTCCTTCTTACCCTGCTTCAGCAGCAGAGCCAGTCCTTATAGTCATTCACCAGCATTCTTGGCAGTATGACAGCCCAGATGCCAAGCTCTGAATTCTCATTTTCTTCCCCTGCCTACTATAGCAGCAACATCTGCGCCCGTGGTTACTTCCTGGCTGGCCTCCTATCAAGGCTTCTCCTCCGACTCTGTGGCTAACGCCAGTGCTGTTTGTGATGACAGCTGTTGCACTGGTGCAGAACCAGCCAGCTGGTGACTGACTTGTCCTCTTGGACACTATTTTCTTCCAGCTGTCAGGAATTTACTGTTGGACTGGAAATAATTTGGTATGTAAATACATACTTCATGATACTCAAGTTATTACTTTCATGGGCAATTCAGTGATCTCATCATAACTCCTATATCTGAGTGCAACCACAGCCACCTCTCTTCCCTCAGTATGGAGAGGGGTGGGTATGATCACTCAAGCCCAATAAACTTTTCAACAGTTTCAAGCCTACAAGTATGATCTTTTGACTCTTTAGATTTAATAAACCCTCCCCAGCATGCCCATACTTGTGTACTCCAGCTATGGGAATACAGTTCACCCCAGACTGCTGCTTTTCAGAACTCTAAAAAGAGATTTTCACCATTTACCTCATGCTGTTATCATTCATTCCTAGCTGGCCTGTCCCAGAGGCATGCTGCTGACAGGCTGCTTGCTCTCTCTAAGCATCCTGCCTCTGATCTGCAGCCTTCTTATCACTGCCTCTTGGATTCACAGCAACAGCCCAGGGCCTTGTTAATGTCCCTCTTCCCCCAGGCAGATAGAAAAGCAGAGGGGTCTACTGCTCAAGAATGGAGACTGCATTTAATCTTTTCTTCCCCAGTGCCTATTTTTTTTACTGGACTAAAAATTTACAAATTCACAATAGCATGTGTTTCTCAAGGGAAGCATGGCTCCTTAAGACTGTTAACCTAACAATTATCCTGCCAGCAATAGCTGCAGAATCTTTCTATGCACATTTCTAATCTGACATTTAAACATCTCATTTGCTGAATTAGGACTTGATGTAAATGAGTCCAGAAAATTATTTTTAACTGTTTTCTCTCATTTGAATTTTGATACAATCCTCTATCCATCAGTGGTGCAATTAAATTGTTCCATTCTACAGCAGAAAAAACACCAGTCCTCTAAACACAAACAGAAGCAGGCACATTATTCCATTCTACGTCTTAGTGGAAACAATTTCCCTCAAGATGCCCTAGTGATGCTTTATTTAACATCTTACACTTCATAAGGGTGAACTTGTTTGTTTGAAGGGTTTGGGGTTTCATCTGACTGTTGGGGAATGCAGAGGTCACTCAGTACATGTAGATTGGGACAGCAATAATTCACAATCAAATGTTAATTTGCAGGTCAGGAATTGATATATAAAATTAAATTTATTGCAGCTTTGTTCCCCTGAGGCAATAGCTTTATTCACCACCACCAAATGCTTTCCTGGTGGAGCTGCACAAGATTATTTCCACCCTGCAACTACCAGGAGAAAATTAAAGAAAGATGCACAGAAGTGAAGTCTGGAAGAATACAATTGGGGATGCTTGCTTTAAAAAAAAAAAAAGAAAAAAGAAAAGAAGAAAAGAAAAAAAGAAAAAAACAACCAAATTGAACTATTAAACTCTCCATTTAATGGGAAAAAAAGGACACCTTTTCCCTGAGGAACATAGCAGGATTTGCTGGTGTTCTACAAGTCCCATTTCACCTCTTTCTAAGGAAAGGAATTAACTTTTCATCCAAAGAGCCTGTCCCCTTCCTCACGTGCATGGCTGAGTCGTCAGCAGCAGTACAGAGCTCTTGCAGCCTCCTCAGTTACTAGTGTGTCTCCTGCAGAATTTAGGCAGTCCCCAGAGCTAACACAACCCCATCCACCTCCCCCTTGTGCTAGAGTCCTCTCCTTCCACCACAGCAGAGATGAGGAGAATTGCCCAGCCTGTGCCAAGGAGCCCAGCCTTGATGGACACACAGCTCTTGCACCAACATCCTGCATTTTAGCATGGTGTAAGAAAGGTTCCAAGAGTGTAAGGTTATTGCTTTTAGGTTCTCCCCAGTTAGTAACAGACAGACAGCAGCAGGACAAGAGCACTTGCTGCTCAGGGTGATCGAAGGGTTCTTTTTTGCCTTTACAAGAAATCCATGAAGAAAAAATGGCAAATAGAGATAAGCTGGGATTTCATTTTATGCAAAAGTTGGGTTAAAGTGGTTTTGAGACACAAACCACACAAGCACACTACCAATTTCAAAGCCTCAGCCCTCTACCACCTCACCAGAAATGCAGTCTGGGCTCTGCACGGCTTCGTTCCTTCCAGCTGGCCCTTGGCAACCTGCTTTCCTGCATTTGTAACCCCTCTCTCCCCAGCCTGTGTCGTAACACACTGGTAACAATAACATTTCTGAAATCAAAACGCTTTGCAGGCCAAAAGGCTGAGCTCAATCAACGCAGGGGGAAAGCAAACCACAGAGAGCTATTGTTTCTGAAAACCATCCAAAAACTCTTGGCACTTCAAGGCATTCCCAATGTCCTTTGCACTATTTCCAGGAAAAATGATTCCCAAGGCCTTGCATATTAGAAAAAAAAAATCTGGCTTATATCAATAAACATGATAACTGCTGTATTTTTCTCTTTAATCAGAGCACAGCTAGCATGTAGAAGCAATCAGAGCTGAGTCAAATAGCCTGTTTTAAGTGTAGCATTTCAAAACTCTCATTTGCTGTTGAAGAGTGTAAATTAACCCCTGGGACTCCAGAACCTGGGCTTCATCTTTGTGTATCTGTGCAATGCAAATTCTTGAAGAATATTTGTGGGCAGTTGTTGGTGGAATAAGTGGTAAAGGAGGCAGAAAGGCAGTTTTTCCGACCAAACACACTTATTCAATTGGCCTGTTTTGTGGCAGAAGCGTATCTGCACCAGTGCTTGGACTGCAAGCCTAGAAACAGAATTGCTGGTTCTGATCTCAAATCTCAACACAGTGACATCGAACAAGTCATTTAAAGCTCAGTGGGGTTGCAGGGCATTTGGAGTTGAAGAGTCCATCTACCTTCCTCATCTGACACAGGAAATCCAATTTGCAGTTGAAATGTAAATAAAGTTAGACTCAAAGACATCCGTGGTGCAGGACAACATCGTGGTTCAAAGTACAGAATCAGAAACTAGCCATTGACAGTCACTAGTGAATCACTCCTATAATATTGTTTTGACAAGCTATGCAACATACTAAGTGTTGGACTTACAATCCAGTACAATCAGGCAAGAACTTACAGATACCCCTTGTTCAGGATGATAGACTCTATTCTTTGTCATTTTGCTTATTCAGAGAGCTGAGAAACCCTTCTATTCCCTGGTTTATGAGCAGTTCTAGCAGGATTACATAGCCAAAAAGAAGCCTTTAAATATCTCTGTTTCTATGCACAGTCTCAGGTGGGTGGCTTCATGAAGAACTTAAAAATGAAATCTTCAATGATCAGGTGTACTTTATAAGGCCTTACAGATAAAGAAAAGTCTTTAAGAAAGGTGTTAAGAGATAAATGGCCAAGATAGTGTAATTTATATTTAACCACTCACTGCTCCAAGAATCACATTTTGAAGATACAAGCAAGAGTTTTATATCCCTGTAAAAGCAGTGAGAAGCTTATGGCTAGTTTTCAGATTTCACACCACATGCTGTGTCTCCCACAGTCCCATGCAAGAACTGCTGCCTTCATGGCACTGAGGAGTGAAATGGTCTTTCAGATACATTCCATGAAAACAGATAAATTACGGGTTAGGGAACTTGGGGGTTTTTCCCAAGCAAATAGTGCACTTTATTAAGTTCTATCTCATATCTCTATCACTTCCCTACCTATTAGAATTTCTGAACATATTGTCACAATACTTAACATGAGTATTTTGTATTCAGAATGATTGTGAAGCCTTTTACATGCCATGGAAAATGAAAGCACAAATAACTGCTAGCAACAAATCAGCTTCATTTCCTCCAACCCTGTGATTTCACAAATATTATTAAAAATACATAATTTATTACTCAGATTCAGGGCAAAGGATTGTGTCATGAGGTTGGATTTTGTTTTGGTTTTGTAGTAGTTTGGGGGTTTTTTTTTATTTGTTTGTTTTATTAATATCTTTGCAGCTGCTCTGCTTCAAAACTTTCAGCCTCAAAAACCTGGGACTGCATATTGGGAAAACACCATTTAGCTATGTAGTATCTGGGCATATTTAAGACAGTTTTCTTCATGTAGCAGCTAGTCCTAACATTGATAATCCCTGCTCTGCATTGCTGGATAATGGGATTCCCATGCTTGAGGTGTTCATGCCTTTGGGACATCTAAGTTACTAGAGCTAAGCAATTGAATTCTTGTTACTGCTTTTATAAATTAGATCCTCAATTCAGTATTTTTGTAATTTGTCTAAAAGTTAAGACCACCTTTATAAAGAATGACATTAAATCGTGAGGCCGCTCTGAACCAATGTAGAACTGAAGGGCTGAAAAAAACACTCCATATCTTCAGGAAAGAAACATAGTGCCTTTTCAATTACCTGGAGAAAGCTCAGTTAGGTCAGAAAAGCGGACGTGATATGCTTAATCAAGGGTAACAAGGACAAAACCTTGGATCTAATCTGCTTTCCTTCCCTCCACTGCAGAGACCCCTGGAAAAGCCAGACGGCCTGGATGTTTCAGACCAGAGCAAAGAACATCCTCAGCATCTGTGTGAGAAGTGCAAAGTTTTGGGCTACTACTGCCGCCGTGTGCAATAAACCTTCAGAGTGGCCTCTTCCCATCCCCATCATCCTTAAGGATTCTCTGGCAGCATGCGATCAACAGCAAAACAACAGATCAAGATAAAAGCTAAAATAATTGCCAATATTGCCTATCTAATAATATGCCTTACCATTAATAGAATGTAACATTTCTCCTGTGCATGTGCACGCATGCAATAGGTATTTACAGGACTATGATTTGTATACATATATATGTGAATTTATATATGTACACACACAAAGTGTTACTGATGGTGTTCACTGTCAACCTGTAACTACAATTACAGGTTCTGCTGATTGTTTACACAGACCCTATATCACAGCCAGGTGAAATGAAGTACTATTCAAAAGGCAAGGAATAACATTCACAAGGAATATTTGTTATATGTATGGCTTTTGCAGAGGTTCAGTAACTGTGGGGCCACTAATTGCAAGCACTCACCCACAACACGAACACTGTTCTTATTATATGACAAGACAAAGGAAGATGAAACAAGCCACAGCATAAAAAGAGAATTACTGCTTTCCCAGTATTAGAAAGTCTTAAGAGTTTTGTGCTGCTGATTTCTTGGATTCTTCTATTTGTTACCATCTCTTGGGCAGGAGATGTTACCATCTCCTTAGGCAAAATAATTTTCGCAGGACGTGGCAAAAAAAGTGAATAATTTTTTGAGGGTGTGGGTTGGGTAGAAAAGGAATGCCAAAATGGGACCCAGATCTTCAGAAAGGATTCCAAGAGGTTTTTTCGAGGAGACAAAATTGGCTTGCTTATACAACTAACAGATCCTTCTCTTGTCATATAAGCCCACTGACATGGCCCCTGTATGTGCATGGTGTATTCATTAGGCCACAAGTACACTAAATTTACCATGAATAAGGGGATAAGAATACTTAAAACTGACCCCCAAACCCTTAACTGAAAGATTAGCCAAACTTACTATCTATAGTAGTTTTAAAGCCACTTTCTGGAAATACTTTTATGTCCTGTTTTCTACTATAGAAATTTGTTATTATACGAAACTTGTTAGCCATAGGAGTGTTTTGAGGCATGAAGAACACTGTATACTACCCTCTTTCTTTATGTCTTCCTGAAGCACCTACATACCTGGGGAGAAATGTAGGAGTTTTATTTCATTGTCCCATTTCAGGTAGAACTTTGCACAGGGACACCCTGCTGCAAAGAACATCTCATCAGGGATTGGCAGATATGAGCTGGAAGTACCTCGAGACAGTATCTTGTTTGTATGTCTACATAAAAGTACTTTGGCAAAAGGACACAATAAGCAATTCATTTGTAGCATTCACTAAAAAAAATAGAGGGATAATGTTTGAGATTTGGGGGTTTTTTACATCAACAATTTATATTTTTATGGAGTTTCCTTTAGGGAGTTTTGTGTGAATGATACTTAGAGAAAATACTTTAAATCCTAAATAACTTGATGTGAACTAAATTTGTTCTGAGGACTAGTTCCATAATGCAAAGACAGCAGGGGGGTTTATGCCAAGTGATAGCAGGATGTTACCAGTATGTCAAGACAAGCTCTTATAAAGCAGGTAGAAAACTCATCATGAGCATTCATCTAGGGAATGTGAAGCTCCTGACAAATTTGCTCCAGGGTGAAACTCTTGCCATTTCCCTACTTTGCTATAAGCAGGGCAAAATTGCATCTGCTTGTTGGATGGGAGTAGCATGTTTGTATCTTGCAAACCCCATTATTTATGGGCAGCCCATGCAACTCAGCCTGCTGGTCAGAGCAGTAGATAAGCATCCTGAGACTGCTGCCTTCTGACCACAGCTCCCTGCTTTTGGGCAAGTCACACGATTCTTCTGGAGCTCAGTTTCCCCAACTGCAAAATGGGGGTAATAATACTTTAGTGTACCTACCTCACAGGAGAGTTGTGAGGTTTACTTAATATCTCTTCAGTGTTTTGGCATCACTGGATGAAAAGTGCTATGTTACGCTAAAATAGAATTAACTAAATTAATCACCTGGAAACTACTTTTGCCCAGTTGGCAAACTCCAACTAAAATAGCTGAAAATATTATTATCGAAAGTAACACTAATAAACAGTTCAGTTGCCTCAGTGAAGATATGCAGTTTTAGCATTTTCAATTGCAAACACATTCTTTTGCACAGATTCACAAATTACCTTAGAGACAAATTCTCTCAACAAAGATACTAATCAGTCTATACAAATAAGAAAATACACAAGCAAATCTAGGGGTGGATTTTCTAAGCTTGACCTCAAGGATTAATCTCAATAGTTTGTTTCAAGCATGAGTAATTTTGAAAGAGCAGCATTCTAAACCAGATCTATTTTTTCCTCTTGAGCACTTAATAGTACATGAAGAAAAAAAAAATCATCTAGATGATTCACATCTAGCTAAAGAACATGCAGAGAAACCCCCTTAGATGAAGATAAGGGAAAACATTATTTTTTCCCTGAAAATAAAATGTTGCTATCAAACATTTTGTTCTGTATTGAAATAATCTCCATGCTATGATAACCACTAAATCAGTAAAATAGCACAATTCTTGATATAGTTGTATCACTAATATCAGACACCACCAGGTTCTGACAAAAAGCTGACTAAAAGATACCATTATAAGTGTTGGTATTTTCATGACAGTGCCCTATTAGGAATTGTTTACCCAGATTCAACACTGCAAGGCAATGCCTTTAGCTTGCGGATTTTTAGATTGTACTAAAACTACACGTGATCTTCTTTAACACAATTAACATCTATAGGTGTAGCATAATAATTCTTAAGAGCATACTTATGGGAGTTGAGAATTTATACTTTTGACATGCTCCTATAGGCAGAAGACGTATATAGTATTTAAGCAATACTTAGCATGTTAGTGATAGGGAGGAGAGCAGATCTGCCCCAGCATTGCCGCTGGGGAACAGCAGGAAGCATCACTGCCGTGGGGAGCACTGCCTAAGGCAGAGGGCGCGGATGCGGGCGGCACCGGGGCCCGGGCACCTCCTCCTGCCCAGGGCTGACCCTGCCTGCCTGAAGCTGGGCACGGGCAAGGCAGGAGCACCGAGCTCGGCCAAGGGGAGGATTCCTCTGTCCCTGCGTGACCCCGTGGGACGGGAATGCTGGGACCGGGGCATTTGCTCCGCACTCCACAACGGTGCAGTCGGAGTTGCTGGAAAAACACATCCACAAGAGTAATGTGAAACAGATTGCAACCATTGGCTCTCAGTTAGTGGCACAGAAGGGACATGTCTGAATTTTTATTTCAAAGGAAACAAAAAAAGAAAGATTGATCACAAAATGTAGATTTCTTCTGTTCCCTCCCTCCCCACACAAAGGTAATTCACCTGTAGATGTAACCAGCTCTTTCCAAATCAGAAAAAAAAAGTAAATGTGCAGATTTTTGACTGGAAAAATGAGGAATTGATTTATCTTTTAAATTTTTGGGACTGCTTTCTGATGTTCTCTAACTAGCTCTGCATTTAGAGCATCAGCTAGCAATCCTTGAAGGCATGAGTAGACAGTATTGGCAGAAGGGAAGCAAGCATCAATAAAAAGAGTTTTAAATCAATACAGGCCTCCCTAAACTCACTAATCTTTAGGGGTGGACCTGACAGCAGTTTGGCTCTGTGCATTTATTTGGCAAACTGGATTTTTAACATCAGATTAAAACCTGCTGTTGACAGCCTAACCATAGATCCAGCACACACTTTTTTTAATTTTTACCCATTTGGAGATTTTTTTAAACTTCCGTTTATTTATTTAAAAACAACAACAAAAACCAACAATACAAAAAAACACCCCACAATTTGTTTCATGAGCTGGTCATAACATTTCATATCTAATTCAGCATTGGCACTGCTCTGGAAAAACGTTTGAGTGATTCAAAATGTGTGTTGTAGGTTTTTAGCTGCTTTTAACTTAACGAGGCTACAGATGAAGTTATTACAAATACTTTGTTTAAAGGTGATGAAGAAAAATCCTAGTAGTTTAAAGGATGGCCCCATTTTAGCCAGTTTCTACTGCTGCTACCACACGTGTAAAATGATGCCACACAAGCAAAGTTTGAGGCCTTTTTGTCTCAAAGTTGCTATTTAATTTCAGATAAATACACAAGAGTATATATTATTTCTGAAAATAGGTGTATTTTGAAGTTCCCCATTATATGGGACTTAGTTTTTAAACTAAAAATGTGAAGTTACATATGTCTGAGAGAAGCCTTATACCTAGAAGTATTATCTACATTTTACCTTTTTGTACAACGTGAAATTTAGATTATACACAGATTGTATACCTGTGACAGTTTGGGGGTTTTTAAAAAGAGAAACCTACTTAATAGATTTAAAGTTTAGAGCTTTTGGAAATGTCAGACTTCATAGATTAGCGCTCTTTGTCCTGCAGTCACATAAAAGATTTTTTTCCTATTCAGGATCCTAAGAGTTGTCCACTGAACAGTAAGCAATAAATCACCAACACGTGTTTTTCAAGTTAAGTAGATGGACATATATTTTCCACTTGCCTTTGCCAACATATTTTAAAATGTGACGGAACTATCCCCATAGAAAAATCTTTCTTTCAGATATCACTCCACTCCCAACTGGGCTTCAACCCGTATCTCCTCCTTATCTGCAAAACCAGTGCTGTCCATTCGGTTTGCTATATCGCTCAAGTGCTCAGAGGGCTGTTTGAGATCTTAGATATAGGGATGATGGATTGTGTTTCTAGGATGAATTTCAAAGGGACAATCGTGTGCAGTTACTAGCTATAGATGATTGATATAAATGTTTACCCCTGTATGAAGTATTTTACAGTTTTACTTGCAGATGTGTATTTATCTTGAGTTATACTTGACATAGAGTTTCTTTCAATTTTTTTTTTTAATACTATGTGTGTATTTTGGAAACCTTTTTAGATGTTAAAATTTTTGAATGGTTACAAATATTTCTTATAATACTGAATTGTTACCTGGAGACTCTTTGCAGTAACTTTTTTGTATATATTTGAGGGCCTTTTTAAAAAAGTATGGTTTGTTTTTTGGGCAAAGTTTTTACAATTGGGAAGCTTTCAGAAGGGCCTTCCTCTCAACTAGGATACTAACAGAGGTAAGAGTTTTCTTAAGTATTTTGCAGTATTTTGCAGAACTAAGGACGTATCCTCAAGAAAATATTTATGGAAATAATTTACTTTTTTTTTACAATGCTTTTGTCTGTATAAAGTATGCAACAGAACTACATTAAGAAGGAAATATTGTCTACATAAAATATTATATGAAAGTTGGTACATAATTCTGACAAAAAACCTTGCAATTCTTTAAGCCATATTGTTTTTGTTATCCTTGGATGAAAATATCAGTATTAAGTAACCAGTGTATTATTCAAGTGCTTAGACTTATATGAAAATGCTTATACAGTTTATTTATGTGTATTTGGGGAAGGAGTGCTAGAAAAGCTATCACTAGACATGTAGCAAGTAAGGAGCAAATTACAGTATAATGTCACTTTATGGCCTTATGAGAGACACAAAAGATGCTGAAAGCACCGTGGAGACTTGGCTTTCAGAAACTCCGAAGCACAAGGGGTGGGTTTCAGATGGTGGCTATTCCCTTCCCCATAACTAGATGGGAAGAAAGTTGGTTGGGACGCTGTTGAACTTGACTTTCACAACTCTTTGCAGACTGTGAGCTCAGCTATGCAGTATCATCTACAGCAATAATATCAATCAAAGGATGTAAGAGAAAAAGGATTGAAGTAGATTATTGTAGGGGTATATGTTTATTTTAATTAGAACTCATAGCAATATAGAATATGCATGTGCACGTATTCAAAGCATTTTACACTTTACATTTCATGTAGTTTGATTATATTATGAAGGATTGAGTTTTTAGTTTGATATTTTACCATGCTAAAATGGGAGGTCTGCCCAACCCTATACTGGATTTTTGTTTCCTTTAAAAGGTTATTTAGTACAGCACTCACTGCATTGTGTAATAGTGCTAAAACTAACACTATCTTATGAATTTCTTCAGCTTTAAAAAAATTAACCTAATGATTATTACATTTGTTTAGCTGTACCCACTGACCTTGTCAGATTCAGTTGGCAATTTGTATAATTTCTTTTTCTGTAACTGTTAATAAACTTGTACAGCTAAAACAAACAAAACCTATGGACAAAGGCCTCAGAGGTACCAGTTCTATTTCAGCAATCAAGATGACAGCTTGCTCATCTGGTGACTGTGTTGCTAAAGAGACTGTAAAACCTCTGTTGTGGATTGTCCATAAAATGGCATTCCGACATGTGCCTTATTTGCTGGATAGTATACAGCTTTCCTCTAGTATTCTAGCATTTTAATGCTGTATTAAAGTATTGCAAAAAACCCAACAAGAGCGTGGCATGGTTTCTTTGAACGTTTCTTCTTTTGACTGTTTATTCCCAGCTGCAGCAGGTTCCTGGTTACGGCCTGGCCAGCCACAGTCTGGTGCCCGTGGAGCAAACCTGCCCTACCACAGCCATGCCCCAGACCATGGAAGAAGAGTTTCTCCCCTGCAGTGAGTCCCTGTGTTGCAAGGAGCCTGATCACACCTAGGGTGTCACCTCGGGTCCGTGGTGCCAGCTCCTGGTTGTTAACAGCCTCGTGTTGTCTAACATTCCTCCTCAAGGAAAACCTCCCACAATCAAAGTACACTTGTAGCCTGTGGTTGGATAGGAAAGCTTAGGTGCCAGAAAATTGCTTTGATGAAAAATAACATTCATCATTCTTTGCAAACACAAGAAGTTAGCAAGAACTAGACCTACTAAAGGCTTGTTGGGTATTAGCAATGATCTTCTTGCATTCCCAGCCAAACCTCAGCAGCAAGTAATTTTTCTCCTGAGTCTGACAAAACTGTAGTGATTGGAAGTTAGACTAAGGACATCATGAAATTAACTTTGGATTTTAGGTATCCTGCCTCTAACACAAGAGATCTCCTTCATTTAAAACACACGGAAAATTTTTGTTAGACACACTATTCTGTTAGCACACATTTTTCTATGCCAGAGCATCCCTACAAACACAGTGCATATTTGCCACTCGGGTATCTTCACCACATTGGCATCACTTCTATCCATAGCAAGCCTGAGTTCCAGATTTGAGTCCTCTTCTCATTCATTCCACATGAGAGAAAGAGCAAAAACACATCCACATGTTTGGGCATTGGTATGCAATGGTGGAAGAAGAGGTTGACAGGCAACTGCACAGTTCTAAAGCCTTGAAAACGGACTGTTTCATCAAATGGTGAAAGACATCCCCAGCTGAGCCCAGTGGAAGAGGAAAGCACATATGCAGAACTTGTTGGTAAATTTTTGTTTGAAAAATACAACATATTACTCTTCACTTTAAATTTGGCCACAGTACTGTTCCCATAGCAAACACAAGCCACAAAGCAGAGCTCAGTACTGAAATACACCTTTCTTTTTACAGAAGACATGGGGCTTCCTGGAAAACCCACAAAAACCTCAGATTTAGCATTCAGCTGAGACAAGAAAACATGCTGAGTAGAACAACTGCAAAATCCTAGCTCCCTATTACCACATTTTCTATGATTCCTCAAAGAAATAACTTTTTCATATTTAAAACAAAAGTAGATTAACACAAAGAAGATGGCATGGACAAGAACAATCAAACTACTCCTCCCTCACTTTTCATTGCCAAGCACTTCACCTTCCTCTGTATGAATGAGGTCAAGAGACAATGCAACAACCTGCTTATAATGGAAGGGCCAAATGATTCCCATTACAAGAAAAATAACAGGGCTTTCATAAAAGGGATTTCATATAACACTGATACTTTGAAATAAAAAGCTGTTCCATTATTCTTAAACAAAAAACAACTTAAACAGCACACCAAGGCTACTGCTTCTCAAGTTAGTCACATCACACCAAAAGCCCCTCCTTGGATCCTCTCACTGCATTGCAGGTGTACAGACTAGACCTTAAATCCCAGCTAGGAAGGGGAAACAATCTGCCTGTTACACTTGTTTAATCTCACTCAGGGCCCTCAGACATGGAAAATTCACTGCCATATAACACTGTCAAACATGAAAAAGGCTGCTCCTATGAAAAAATTCTCTACACAAGAGACATTGGCAGGGAAAAAGGAGCCAAAAACACCAAGGGTTGAATACTCACAGTAAGGTCTTTCCACTAAAGCGCTAAAGAAACCTTTTAACTGTAACATATAAAATTCTTACTCTGATATGTAGTTTGTGATCCTCAAAAATAGAATGCAACATTCAGGTTTGCTTTTCTCTAGTGTTCACCTTCAACTTAACGAAACAGATTGTTTGCCAACTCCTGTGTGGGGACAACCAGCACTCCTACTCATCAAGCATTTCTGGTTTACTGAAAGTAATGCTACTGCTCTTCCCCACCATTTGTACCTCAAACAAATTTCAGATAACCAACCCTAAAAGACTAGTCATGACACCAAAATTGCAAAACCTCATTCAAACTACAGAGATACCACTTGCAATCCTTTTGCAAACTTCATGAGACATTTCAGTGACTGAAAGTGCCAAGAAACACCTACCTCAGGCAGCCTTTATGGGGGTCTTCGTCCAAAGGGCCAAGACTGAAGCGGAGGCAATCCCAGGTGTGAGGTGCTAGAGGATCCCCGATGTGCAGCCCAGGGCAGCAGAGACAGCCAGCACTGCTGTGCAAGAGAAGAGAGCACCGTGAGCCAGCCCTGGCTAAAGCACTGTCCAGGCACACAGCTCTGGGGCCCATGAGCAGACCAGGAGCAGCAGTACCCCTGGGCATTATTTGGAGGCTTTATTTCTATACCATGAACTCAGCTAAATAAGAATACAGTCATCATTAACTTTTTTGCCCTTTTTTTAGTAAGGGATAAAAATGGATCTTGCATGCCCAGCTTACCCAACCAAACCCTGTGCTTGCAGAGAAAGCATATCATAGCCAAAAACTTCATGCATATTTTAAGGGGAAGAGGGTGTAAACCAAAAATTTTCTTTTAATCACTACTGTAGTTTCCTATTCAACAGCTGAGACAAGAAAAGAGAATGCCAGAACTCTATGAGAAAGCTTTCTCTTACAGTTTCTGAACACATCAAAGCAGCATGTAGGAGAAATTTAGCACTAGTCATCTTTCCATGAATCTTCCTTACTGTTTTGCAACATAAGGAGGTACAACTCTAAGGATTTCCAAGGAGCCAGACATATTTATACCCCACTTGATTTTACCCAGCAAAACTTGAAGGAATAATGCAGGGAAACACTGCAGAAGTAATAGGAAGCAAGACCTCAAAACTCCCTGCTTGCAAATAAAACAATGATAAACAAATACCACTACCACAGGAAAAAAAAAAATACCTCTGCTGAGAACCTGCAGGTCAAAACTCAAAGAGTTGAAATCCACAGCCCCTACAAAGGGCCTCCTTTTTCTGTGCCTCACTTAAATTGGCTACTGGCCCTGAATGCTGAGGAGCTCCATCTGTGCTGGCCAGCTGTGTAGGGGGTGGGNTTCCTGCCTGGCTGCGCCTGCTGCAGCACAAACCCTGGAGCCCCCTCTGACAGTGCTGCAAGAAAAAAAGAGCACAGACATCAGTGCCACCAACAGGAATCTTCACAGGCTGCTGGGAGGCAAAGGATAGCTCAGTTTACATCTAGGAGAGACAAATAACTCTCCTTTTAATGTTCACAGTAATTGAAAAATCAACACAGTTAAATCCTCAGCAGCTGTAGAAATTTCACTAAGGGATATACACAAGTAAACTTCACTAGATAGAAGCTTGAGTAGCACACATTGAAATCAACTAATTAAAACTGCTTTCCTGCATGCCCTGCTGAAGTTTCTGAATGTCTTGGACAATTTTTGAATACAAAGAAATCACACGTAGCAACTAATACCTTGCCCAGCCATTAGAGTGTGGTTACTCCTTAGGATGCTTGGCTACCACAGGTTTTTGCATTTTGTCTTTATTTACCCTAAAGTGAAAGTCTCTGAGTTAAAGACAACCACTCACACCAACATGTTCCAGGATTTGAAAAAACGAAATCAGGTTTATTAAGTTGGGAGGTGAACAGTAATGCACTAATTCAGAGCAGCAAAAGCAAACCAAACACAGCTGACAGAGTCCCTGACATTCAGTGAAAGACACCCCAAATGGTGCACATTGAATAACAGATTTTAAATTAGCTGGTAATAGTCAGGAATAAGTGCATTGTGCTATTTTGGATTGCTCAAATCAGTGTCATAATAGTTTAAAAAAACAGACAAAGGATTTGGAAGTAGGAAGAAGAAACTAAAGAGAAAACATCCTTATATGATCCTTATCACTTATAAAGGACAAAACAGAAATCAAAAAAGTCAGGCATGATAAAATGCAAGAAATTATTTCTCTGGGAAAGGAGACTGTGCACTGGGCCTCCATCTTCTGGAAAAGAGATCACTAAGGGCAGATGTGTTAGTATCCCATAATATAATAAATGACACAAGGGAAGAATATTAATTGCCTCTACAATGCTCTCCTAGAAGAAGCGAATTTTGGATACAAACAACTGAGGCAATATAATTAAAACAAAAATTTCACACAGCAGACTGAAATGCATAGTCATGTGATATTCTAGCTGTCAAAAGAATAAATGAGATCAAAACCAACTACAAAACCACATTAAAAAAAATTAAACTCTGCAAGGGTTATTAACCATGAAGCTGTGACCCTGCTCAGGAAGTCCCAAAGCACAGAAGCCTCCAGCAGCAAGAGATGACGCCAACAGAAGGTTGACTGCCTCTGGTTTGTACTTTTTCCCTCACTAAACTGCTGTAGGAAAGAAGACATCTGAGTAGGTGCTAGTCTGAATGGTGTCCTGGCCCAGGGATTATTTTTTTGTGTGACAATGTGTGAATGTAAATGTACTTCAGCCCTGTACCTAAGGAAATATGTGGCACCCGCCAGGCACCTGACAGCTGCTGGGGAAGGCTCAAACAGACATGCCCAGAGAAATATCCTTTAGTTTCCCAGCATTCATGCTCTGGAAGAAGACCTTGAGACTCACCTATGCTCACACTTGGTTTGGCTAATTGGCAGGAAATTAATTGAAACACCACCATAATTCATAGTCTCCAACAGAATACTTCGCTGTGGTAGCAATATTTTTTGTTTGGGTTTAATTTTTTTAATGTCCTTGCATATACTTTTGTTTAAAAAGCTGTTCCTAATTAGCTGTGTTTAAAGTTATTTTAAATGCATCCCTACACTGCATTCCTGTTTGCTGGGCCACACCACTCATTCTTGCTCTCCAAGTGCCAGGACAGAGTTTAGCCCTCGATTAGCCTTACATATGGCTTTCTGGGGTCACAAAGGAATTTACTGAGTCAAGGAAAATTTCTAAGAGGTGTTTAAGCACCTCTTGGCATCCAAAAGGTCCAGTAAATGCAGCTCATAACAATGAGGTTATAGGCTCTGGCTGAGCCGTGCACCATATCACGATGGGAGGCAGCCATGCTGTGCTCAGCCCTCCTGGCCAGCACTGAGCCACAGCCAAGGACACCCTGAATTAGCATGGAGCTTGGTTAGCCTACACCTGTGTTTCCCCATCTACTGATTGTAAGTCATGGCTTTTATTCCAAGGGTGCAGCTTCACAGCCAGGAGCTGCAGGGAAGGCACGAGATGTGCATGTCTGGGTTTGAGAAACACTTCACCTTTTCTGCCATAAATATCTCTGCCCATTTCTCTGTGAGTGGAGGAAATGTCAGTCTGAGGCAGACAGAAATATCCAGATCAAAGAAGATACATCAGGAGGCTTTTGTGAAATAAATGTAGCCAAGAGAAGAAAGTGACCTTTTTCTCCCCGATTTCCTTCCTACAATGAACCCTGTGCACCTCTTTGCAAGAATTTAGCACAACAGGAGAAGCAAAAGGGTCTCAAATAAGGCTTTACAGTCCCAGGAAAGGTGAAATTCAGCCTGAGGTATTTGCTCTCTCAAACACTGTACATGTTAAGCAAATCTTATTTTTTTTTAATGACAATTTAATACACTTCATAAACATGATCTTCCCTGCAACACTTTGCCAGAAAATCTGGCTCATTTCAAACAGCTTTTTAAATATGAAAAGTAGGGAAAATTTGTCACCTGGGTTCTTTTTGTAAGCTAGACAACACAGCAGGTAGTGATGGACATATAAACCTCACTTTCACAACTGGCATATATTCTGGTTTTCTTAAAAGTTAGAGATGGCTTTTTTTTTCATAGTGCAGGTACTGTCTAGTCTCCAGCATGTAACCAATTCCTTTCAGGAATACCTAAGAAAAAAAGAAGAAGAAAAAGGAAAAAGAAATCTGCTATTAATTCACTCCAAGACTGTGTCCTGTTACCCAGAACAAGCAAGCAAACAAACAAAAGAAAATCCCCAAAACTTATTTCCTAAAAAACCCAGCTGGTTAAAGTCTGTTAAGTTAGATTATAAAATTGGTGCACTTCATCAGAGGCTCCTTCACCTATAGATTTAGTTTGTAAGTGATTGTGCCTAAAATAACTGGAACTGTAAATTTCAAGTCCCTCTATGCCTCCTACCTCCCCACTCTCTTGCCTCTCCCAGCTCCTTCCCACTGCCTGTATTTTACAGTTGTTGCTCATTTCAAGTTTTAAGTTGTATTACATGCTTTGCACCACCCCTGTTTTTTCAAAAGTTTATTTGGAATTACAATAACATGCTGTCCCCTCCAAACATCCTTATTTGTGTTGCCACACACATTCCCCCAACACCTGCCCCACATGGCCTGAGGCACAGGCAAATACCCTGGTGCTCCCCACTGCCACTTGTACACTTAAGAAGCTTATTTGTTCTGCAGAAGGATGCAGGTAAGTGACCACAGCCATTTCCCTGCCTGAACAGGAAGCAAATCAAGGTCTCAGTATTCCAGTCACAATGGTGGTTTCTGGTCTTTCTCACACAGCCCTGGTCACTGGCTTAGCAGGGAACCAAAAAAGCTTCAGATGAGGCAGCCAGCACTGCTCTCTAAGGGCTGTGAGCTGAGTTCTTGCTT
This sequence comes from Rhipidura dahli, assembly GCA_013399225.1. NCBI lineage: Eukaryota > Metazoa > Chordata > Aves > Passeriformes > Rhipiduridae > Rhipidura > Rhipidura dahli. Next base: position 374,208 of record VXAC01002745.1, on the reverse strand, counting down.
GCTCCATTAGTCCCCAGGTGTGGCAAATTGCAGCTCGGTTACAGCCAAATGGTCCCGGCCTTTTCTTCTTCCCAAAGCTCCTTCTGTCAATCCTCAGTGCAAGAGCTCCAGGAGGATTTCCCATCAGGGATGAATCTGATTTTTCTACCCCGTGAATGGCCTGGTGGGAGCCTCTTTGCTTGTTCTGATGGAGCCACTGCGTGGCTCCTCAGGGCGGAACACACACTGCTGGGCGAGCACCTTGCTCCCCTCAGCCTTAGGGAAGACAAGTGATACAGTGCAATGGCTTTGCTGCACAGCAATATGCATCCCAACCAGAGAATGCTGGGTATGAAAGTGATCTTCCTGATTTCTCCTTTTAGCACATTTTGTTGCCTAGTGAGAAGGAGGCCGAGATGGAATGAGCAGACGGGTCTGCAAGATCGGTGCTGGCAAACGTGGAAATTTTACAGCTTCTGGCTGCAGCCCCAGCTTGTCCCCACTTTCCACGAATGCCTAATTGAGACTGTCTGGCTTTTTCCACAGAGGTGGGAGCCAGTTTCCAGGCAGGGTATATGGGTGTATTCTGTAAGACTTTGCCTTGTAAAGTTTTAGCACCCAAAAAAGCCTCCCGTCTCCAGGATGATTCAGTGGCTGGTGAGGGAGTGGCTGCCAGGCAGGGGTGAGGATTGTTGCTGTCAACAGGAAAAACAGGGTAGAAGAGGGGACACAGCATCTCTCTTGTAAAGAAATGATGCCACAGCAATGACCTCATTTTGTATGGGGCAGGGAACCCATGCAGGGTACTACACTAAATTCCTTGCAAGACAGGAGACACGTCTATGGCTGCAGCACAGGTGTGTTGGGCAGCAGTGTGAGGCTGTGGCCCTTGTGGCTGCTCGTCCCTTAATGACACCTGTGCTGCTTCTGGTGTGATCCATGAGCAGGGCACTCTCAGCTGTCCCATCCCCCAGAGTGAGCCAGAGACCACTGCAGCAGTCACAGGACTCATCTGGCCCTGCACCTTCACCTCAGGAGCACAGCAGCTCTCGCAGCCGCAGTGCTACGCTGTGTGTTTGGAGGGGCGGCTCCCAAAAGAACAGGGTGTCTGAGTGTCACTGGGGATGGCAGCAGCTCCCACACCAGAACAGCCCCAGCTGCTGTTTCCATATGCAGAGCAGCAAAGACCCACCACGGCTCAGCATCCAGAGCAGGATGGGGCTGGCCGTGCCGCGAGCTTTGCCCCTCACTGTGTCCTGTAGGTGCCTGAGTCAATATTAGCTGACAGCCAGCCTAGATGGGGAGCAATCGGATAGCACCCAGCTAGGAAGCTATGAGGACTCCCCAGCATGCCGTGTTCACACTATTCCTTTCTCAGTGGGACAGACCCTGCACCTGCCAAACATAACGTGGATGATGGAGTGGCCTGGCCTTTTATGGATGTTGGGGGTTTATATTAATTACATGGAAATAATTTTGGACAATTAAGCATACAGATGAAAGGCCAACTGGCTGCATATGTTCTGTGGGGCATGACCTAAAAGCAGTCCCAGTCATCGAAATGATGTAGTGTGAAAGCTGGATTAAACAGGTCAAGTAAATTTGGAGCAGCTAAAATAAACTGAACTCTCTTCCAAAACATATGTTGCGCTTGCCACATAATACTGCTGTACTGTGGTAGCATGTCCCACACATGCCAAAATTGTGATATGCTTGTTCCAGGGTCACAGTGCCAGAGGGAGAGAGTGAGGATGGTTACTTTGGAGAAAAGCCGGTCAGAAAGTAGTTCTGCGAAAGTCATAAGCACTCCTGAATGAGCTGCCTGATAAGGCTTTGCACATCTTCCTTTCAGCCTACCTGCCCAAATAGCCCGAGCTCAAGGAAGGGATTCAGTCTCACACAGAGCAATCAAATATGAATGAATGTCCTGGCCTTTTGGTTCCCTCTATAAACATTTTCCAGTTAGTGGTAAGCTGTTTTGAAAGCCCCCAGCAGCTTGGCTGGGAGCTGGAGACTTTTTACAACATCTGGGAACGATTCCTGAATCGCTTCCCTGTGTACACCTGTATTGAACTCCATTTGCAGCCGGCTTGCTGTGGAGAGCCAGTCTGCACTGCCTACCCAGGACCAGGGCTGGGAGGGCATAACCTCCGGCCAGAATGGCCAGTTCCTCCTAGCAGGGCTGGCAGGGACCCGCGGGGGTGGCTGACAGCGTGAACTGCTCGCCGTCCCCCTATGCTGACCTTGCTTTGAACATTCACCAGTAACACACAGAGGGTAAAACGTTTTATTGGAGTGATGTGGCCACAAAGGAAAAATAAATAAGACAGCCCTCAACCACTCACAGACAGATTAACAAAGCTGGGCATTAATCATACTGGGAACACAGGGAACCCAAAGTGAGTTACAAAAGGGCTTGGATCAGCTGCACCCTTTTTCCATCACATGGCTCTCCATATCAGCCCTTGCCCAGGTCAGTGCTACTCAGTCATCCACACTGCTCTTATTTCATTTTCCTACCATTTAATTGCCATATGCTTTATATTATCCTTGTTTTTACTTTGTCTTGGTCATCCCAATCCTTTGCTACACCAGATAATCAAGCAGTAAGCCATTGGATAGTAAAACACAACACTTGAAAGATAGGAAATGTTAAGGGTTGACTCTTCAAATTCTTCCTTGTTTGGAACCCTGCGACATGTAAAGGTTTTTATCCATCTTGAACTCATCACTGGAAAAGTGCTCTTAGTCTGTAAGTGTGGTTTTAGTAATGTTTTTTTGAATGGCTGTATTTTATTTTTGTTACTAATTGCCAAAGCCCTGCCTCATTTGTGGGGCCCTGATGAAGAGTGCACGTGGCCTGAAGTTCCCAGAGCTAGAGAAGGTGGTAAGGGCATGCTGCCCCAGAGACAGTGGACAACACACTCATTTTTTTTATTTCTCCATGAGAATTTCCAAAGGTACCAAACTTTGTAAGTTTGCAAGTAATATTCTATAAATGAAACCTATAAATCCATGGAAAACTTTATGAATGAAGAGAAAACTACTCAGAGAAGGTGAAAAAGCCAGCTAGAAACTTGGGGATTCCCAACTAGCCACGGGTGACCTAAGCACTGGCCACACTGTCTAGTTGGTTGCGTGCAAAATTCTGTGGTAGCCAAGCTGCCTGCTCAAAGGCAGAGAGAAGGGAAAAGAGAAGGTCAAAAGACGAAGAAGTTCTGAACCCCAAATGTGTGTGAATGTTGCTGGAGTTCAGAAATATACCCTGAGAACAGGAGAAGAAATTGACTGCTGATATTGAAATATTTGTCTTCTGAATTTTATTTTCTATACCTCTCTTTTTCTATATCTATTGTCTGTCAAATCTTGATCTGAAGGCTTAAGAAATAACCATTTGCTTTGGTTCAGTGCCAGAGCTGACAGAATAGTCACTAAACTGACAGAATAATAGAGAGAGAAGCACAACCTGCAGGCAGCCTGGTGCCCACAGCAGCATTTGGGCATTGCTTGGGAAGATGCCCTTACCCTCTGTAGATTCCCAGACCAGGGTATTTTTTGTCAGCCTTTAGAGAAGTGCTCCTTGGCTCCTCGGACACAGGCATCCCAGCCATAAGGAAAGGTGACAGTAAAGCACAACAGATAAAATCCAAAGCTTTTGGGGTTTGTCATACATTTATGTAGCAATTAGCAAGTGGGGGGCTGATTGCAGCATAACAACTCACATCCCTTCTAAAATTACACATGTATTTGAAACTGTTTCTTAAACTTAATGAGATGGTCATCTTCAATGCAGCTCAAACCTCAGCACATCGAGCTTGTTGGTTATCAACTGTTTTATCCAGATGAAGGGCAGGTACAGCTCCTATTTTTGAGTCCTGCAAACCAATCCCGGGGCTCCTGGTTTCCACCCCTGGACCAGAAAAACCACCTAAACTCCCGCCTTCCACGGGGTTTTATAGGTAACATTGAGAGAAGCGCGATTTGACCAGACAACTGTCTGTCAATTCAGGGTCAACCCACTACAACATCCTTCACCCGGGACTGCAGCGCTGCGGTGCTGGCAGTGAGCCTCTTAGGGGGGGTGTGTGTTCACTGAGACCTACTTTACATATGTCCAGAAGGATCTTTTGTAAAATCAAACATCTGAACTATGTCAGTGCTGCGTGGTTATTTCTGAAGGCTGTGGCAGTGTCTCTGTGCTGTCTGTTGTATTTCTCCAGAAGACTTCTGCCAGATGGCTATACTCAGCTGTGGTGTTGCTGAGAGCTAAATGAAGACCTCATGCAGAAGCTCCTTTATAAAGTTCATGTATTTAGTTTGCCAGAAAAACAATGATTTTCAAGCTGAACCAAAGTTTTGAAGATAAATCTGGACTTTTCTCAACATATTAGAACTTTTCTCCCGAAAAACAAACGGGGGCTGGTGGTTGAGTACTGCAGCTACACTGACAGGCTGCCTGGCTTATGCCAGGATGACATCCATCATTTTGGTGTGGCTGACAGGACCTGAGGAGTAACACTGCAGCATGAGGTCCAGCCAAGGCTGAGCATGCCAGTTTCTCCATCCCATCAGCTGTCTGCTGGCCAAGGAAAGAGGTCCAGTAGGGAGCTCAGGGTGTAAGTTCAAGCTCTCCTGCACTGTAGAAAGGAGGAGAGGGAAACCTGTATGCTGCAGACTGACAGAGCACCGGGATTTACCTCTGATGGTATCTGGTCACCTTCTCAGTGAGGCAGCAACAAGGGTGGCTGGAAGCACAGCACCCCTGGCAGCAGGAGAGTGCTTCCTCAGCACCCTTGCTGGGGTCCCTGCAGCCCAGGACCCTGCAGAGCGAGGGGTCAGGTCCCCAGGCTGGTCCCTCTTGGCTGGCACTGAGGTGACTAGCAAGGGGGGCTCCACTCTGGGCAGTTGGCCAAGGCAAAGTCCTCTCCCACTCTGCTTTTGCTTGTTGCTTTCTTTGGTAGATGATTCCCACTCCTGATGGGCTTTAGGGTATGGATAAGGGAGTGCTTTATGGCTGAGCACCTACAGATCTGACAAAGACCAGGTTGCCACCACAGTAATTTCCTCTTCTATGCAAAAGGGAAACTGTGGTATCTCACACACCTCTGGGCAGAAATAGCTGACAAATGCCAACTTCTTCATGGCAAAAATGCTACTAATGGCATCTTTGATGTGTTAAACTACTAATTCCAAATACTGCCCTCTGATGTGAAACATATTTTTAGCTAGAGGAATCGGGGTGTTTTGGGAAGATTTGCCTTCATAAATAACCCCCTGGCTTAGATGTTGACTTCAGTTTTACAGCTGCCACCCAACTCCCAGAGCTCAAGGACAAGAGCAAACCACGGCCCTGCTCACTGCTCGGCTACTTGGACAACACAAACACACACAAGCTAACATCTCTGGACATTTCCAGGAGCAATGGAAACTAATAATTCTTTTGGACAGGATGGATTTCCTGCTGAATTTAATAACAACAGTTGGAGACAACCGTCTGGATACTTGCTGCTTTGAGATAAAGAGCCAGTTAAAAAACTGTAGTGATTTTCCTTGCAGAAAATTGGTGTGTGACAGCCAGACATGTACTTTCCTATTTCTAGTCATCAGTGTGTATATTTATAGAACCCCCACCAGAAAAATGCTTAAGATGAAGGAATAAAACTCAAGACAGCCCACTATTAGCAAAGCTTGTATTTTACAAGGTTTTCAAAGTTGTACCAAATTTCAGGGCTCTGGGTAGAGGCTTTCACAAGGTCTCTGTTTGGCACCCAGTTCCCTTTGAATTCAGATGAAGCTGGGAGACCAAATCCCTTCAGGACCTTTCAAACCACCAGTTTTTGTCAGCAGTGGTATAATAAAAACACAAGTGGAGAGAGAGGGAGAGAGAGAAAGAGGGAGAAACTCCCCCAAGAACAGACTGAGAACAAGAGTAGAAAGAAATGATAAGGAGTGCTGGGAAGTCAAGATTCACATCAGGAAAGGGGGTGTTTAAATGCAATCAGAGGCCAAAGTGGAGCATTAAAGCATCTATTGTGACAGCCCATATGCTACAAGTCATTATATCCTAGCCAGGGACTCTTATGTTATATAGCCTAATAACTCTTCCAGTGCATCTTCAAAGAGAGTCACTTATCCTCCTCATTTCCTGTATTAATTTGCACACCTCAAATTCCAGGTGTGTCTTTTTGTGCTTTCATACAGTAAATTAAGTACCTGGTAATTTTTTTCCCACATTCCACCTATATAATATCACTCTCAGATGTTTCTTTCCCTCCCTCCCATTTTATTTTCCTTTAAGCAAAAAAGTCTCTAAGTAATTTTCTTTTACTCCTAATAATTTCTGCTGCTCTTTTCTGTCACTTGCCTAATTTTTCATCATCTTTTGAAAGCAGTCCCTGAACCACAAAGAGCATACCTCTGTTTGTGTCTGTTTAAACTTCCCCTCTTTCTACTTCCTATTCCTAGGAATTGCAATGGCCCCTTTTGCCACAGCACCATAATGGAAGCTTCTGCTGGGTTTTGACTCCACAGCAGCCCTTAACTCCTTTGCACAAGCAGGTTTTAGGGTGTAATGCTCACTCTACACATGCTGCTCCATGCTTGCAGAAGTAGAGCTTTGCAGCTGGCTGCATAAAAAACATCACTCTCATTATTGTCCCGCATTTTCCTGCCATCATCATTACCTGTTTATCTTCATTCTGTCCGTAAGTTTTGTCAGCAGTGATTTTATATTGGTACTGATGAAAAAGAATTGATTGGCAATTGGTTAAATGTTCCAATCCTGGTAAAATGCCTCTGGCTACACAACCCCTGTAGGTCCCCAGCAGTCCCAGGGCACAGATGCATCTGCCTATGTGTGCCTCAGCATCACGCAGGTCTGGAGGGGCCCAGGGTGGAGGTAATTTCCTTGTGAGACAGCTATATTTTGGGTGGGTGTGAGGGGCAGACTAGCCCATCTAGCCCTGGATGTGTGACAAGTATGAGTTCATTAGGAGAGACTGCAGTTCCAGCCCTGCCTTCCCTCTCCACTGAGACAAAGTCCAGCAGCGTGATGTGCTCTGAAACAAATGAACTGGCTTCCCCTAGGAAAGCTTCTGAAGACTAATGGTGCTTGAGGGGAAGCATAGCTTGAAGGAATTAAACTTGATTCCAATCTGATCACAATCCAAAGTGAAAATTAATTCCATTTAAAATACTTGGTTTCTTATTATTTCTTTTCAGTTACTGAAACAGGCTCTGAGTTGGATTGTCATCTCTTTTACTGGGCACTCACCCACTAGGATCAGAGTGCTTTTACAGTTCTTTTTTTATCTGACAAGGGTTAATTTACTTCCCCACTGAACTCTCCTGGGCTGCTCCTCTGCTGGAGCAGACTAAGGAGAAGAAAAAAAAAAAAAAAAGAAATACCTAGTGCAGGCTGGCAGGGAACCCCAATAACAGACCAGCACATTCTGCTGAAAAACAGTTCTTCTGCCAGGTCATTTAGAGGCACCTTTGCCAAATTACAAACCCTTCGGGAAACCTTTGGGTTCATCAATGCTCTTTGGTTTTTGGTACGAAAGGATCTCACAAAATGAGGTCAAGAAAAAACCACTGGTATTGCAAATCAAGGTTTCAAGGTGCCATTTCAATCACTTCAAACCCTTCCCTTTGCTTTACAAAACTCATGCAGTAATTCAGTCATATCTGTCAGTGGCTGCTTTTAGTTGAAGACATTCATTCACCAGTAGAGATTTCTATCCCACTTATTTATCACTACAGAATCTTTCCCCCCCCCATTTATTTATCACTAAGATTCCTATCTCTCCTCAAACCAACCCTGCCTCAGTAGCCAGCCTGGAGATGGAGCCAGCAGCCAGGAACCTGCAGCAAGAGCTGGCCAGTCCCCGCTCACCCAGGGCTGTGTCCTCTAAGCCTGACACTTATCCCAGTGTCTTACCATGGGAAGAAATGACGATATGTAACAGTGAATAACCTCCTCTGAAACAAACTCTCTGCAGGAGGTGACACATTAAAAGCAGCCATCATTAATTTCTGTCCTGGATGATCTAATGATGAGGGTATGAGCTGTGCCCAGCTGCAGTAAAGGCTGTCACAGATCCCCTCCAAGACCATTCTGCTCTTGGAGGTGCCACCAAGAGCAGAATCCAGGGGACAACAACCCAATGGCCCAAAGCTCATCTGATCCAGCAGCTCATGGGCGGAATCCAGCAGCCACTAGTGTGGTGTTACCACCAGAAGGCAGCCCATCAGCACAGGCAGCTCCTGGTTTGGCCACATTGCAGTCTGGAGCTTGGCTAACCCCTGGCAGCTACAGCAGGATCACAAAGCACAACAAACAGCTCCCCAAAATGTGGAGTCAGCAGTTTTCTTATCAGAGGAGACTGAAAAACAGGGCTCTGAAAGACACTGGGAGAGTTTCCCACTAAACATCAACTACCAGGCCTGTATTTATAACTTATAAAAGTAATCGCATTTCAAATCTGTCCAAGGGAAAGAAGGGCTGCTTTGTGTTTTTTCTTCTATGAATTTTGTTACCAGAAAAACTGCTGTATTAAGCATGAATACTGATTATTAAAAAGCAAAGCCAATAAAAATGATCCAGAGGACAACATTCCTTAATAGAGACCATAATCTACAATGACAAGAGAAAGACGATAATGAAAAAAGTGATAGGAAATTACTGCCAGTCTTACAAACAGAATAAATCACATCAGTAGACCTAAAAGAAATACATATATACTTTCAAACTCAATATTGATCATGTGTGCTTGGGAAGAGTTTCAGGTGGCATTGAAGTTTTAATCCTGAGACACTGCTAACCACACTGGGCATTTTGCCTTTAACAGTAGTGGGTAAGGACTTACCCCATGAACCTAGTGGCTTTGTATAACCAGGTGCAAGGATTTTTGTTCAGGGAGGAAGTTAAGGGAGGAGAAATGAGAAGCTGTTTGCTGTTGTATTGGGCTTGGGTTTGTTTTAAACATTAGAGACCAGGTTTCAAAAGATTCAGGGCTTGGATGCAGCCATTCAGACATAGTTGGGCAGAAGTTTAGTCTAGATCCATTTCCAGTTTTAATAAACCAGTGGCTCTTCCTGCGAGGCAGACAGTTGATATCTCACAAATGCATACTAGAGGTTGTTGGAGAGTTTCCTAAAATAAAGGACCTTTTTTTTTTTTTAATTTTTTTTTTTTTAAGTCATTCTGCTCAGTAGCCTGTGGTTTTGTTTTTCCAGTTTTCCATCGCTCTGTGCCAGGTAGTACATAATACATGTAAAATACTCTCTGTCCTCATTTATGCCAAGGGTCTGTTGGTATCAATGAAACCACCTCAGCACTGGGACCCTAACACTGGGATGCCCCAGCTGTAAGACTACTGAAAAAAAGCCAAGATATTACAGGCTGAAAATTAAATGCTTCACCAGGAGGAGAGAGTCTTGTCCTAATATCTTACACTGGGTTGGACCTGGATAAAAATTCCTCTGGTTACTGAAGGTCTATATCAGCTTAAGAATCACACCACATGGCCATGAGTCAGAGAATCATAGCATCAGAATGGTTTGGGTCGGAAGGGACCTTAAAGAGCATCTAGCTCCAACCCCTCGGCCGAGGGCAGGGACACCTTCCACTAAACCAGGTTGCTCAGGGCCCCATCCAGCTTTGCCTTGAACATCTTCAAGGATGGGACATCCACAGCTTCTCAGGACAGCCTGGTGCAGTGCCTCACCACACTCATAGTGATTTTTTAAGTGATTTTTCCAAGTGTTTTTCCCACTTTGGGGCCACTGCCATTTCCCAGCACATCTCACTTACATGACTAGACAGCAGGGAATGAGCTAGAGACACCTGAAGAGGGGACAGAATCCACCTGAGCACCCTGATCAGCCAGAAACTGGCTCACCAGGTAGATGATGTCAAATGCAGACAAGATCAGAACTGGTTTATCATCCAACTCATATTTCTGCCAGGTTTTGGGAGAACAACTGAAGAATACACATTGAAGCTGTGACTTTGACACAGGAGTACTGAAATAATAAATTAGGGGAAAATTCAGGATAACGAATTACATCAGTGGAACAGGAACAGTTCAGGGTTTTGTTAAGTCCAGGACCTTAGTCAGCAATGACACATTTGGGCAATATTATTTTAACCCTTTGACTCCTTGATACAGAGTTCAGCCTGCTCTTTGAGGGGCCCTGCTCTCAAAGAACAACAAGGAGCAAACCCTATGTTATCTGCAGGCTGTAAGTAGCCATTGAAAAACTGTCAGCTTCATTCCTGAGGAACAGAAGCAGCCTCCAGAAAGGTGAAATGGGCCATACTCCAAATGTTTCAAAAGGGGGAAAAGAAGGAACTGAGTTCTCTTAGGTGGGGTTACAATGGCTGCAAGATCCCACTGAAAGCAAGGCAGAACCCTCACGCTGTAAGCTTCAAGTTTCATTTAAAGGCTTAAGAAGCAATGCTGACACATGCTCACCACTGCAGAAGACTGTCAGCTGGATGGGAACCACAAGCCCAGCTCCCCAACCATGCTGGAAGATCCTCATTCCTGTGCCTTCCCCCCAGCTCCAGTGGGCAGGAGAAAGGGAAAGGCTTACACCCAGGTCTGCAGGGTCCTTCGCTGCAGGCTCAGGCTCAGGCAGCTCAGGCTCAGGCAGCGTGAAGATACCTGTGAGCCTGCATTGGCAGGAGGAATGGGGAGGTGGGGATGAGAAGCTTTAGAGCCCTGAAGTGTTGCAGGTAGCTGTGTGCTCTGTTTGTGTCTCCTCTGCAGCTACAGGCTCAGATACACAGCTGATCTCTCAGCTAACACATCACTGCTCTCTTTTTTTCATTTTTGTGGCTCCTGAAGTATATTTAGGTTTGGCTGATCTCAATTTTTTTTTCCTTAAATAATGTGTCAACTCCTCTCCTATGGATATAAAATATTTTCTTCTATATTCTGATGTACTGCATCCATATTGAACCCTCAGTTTCCAAGTTTGTTTCACTGACCCACGTGGCACTCTGGTGTATGTTACTGCAGCTTTGTTCCTCTTCAATCTGACACCCTTGCTTTTTCACCTGTGCTTTGAGTTTAGAAAGCAATGAAACAGAAATTGGAAAGAATAAGTTATTTTGCCCCTACAGCACAGGATGCTGCTGTCGCACCTCAGGTGTGACACTGGCAGCAAAGGACATTCCCTCCTGCGCTGCTGGTGGGTGGAGGTGCCCCTGCCACCCTTCTCCTCAGACACCCTCTGAAACAGCAAAGGAAGGAGATGACATAAACTTCATTAAATGAGGCAATAAAAACATCATCAACATCTGGGAAATGCTGCTGTGCTGTCTACCCGCAAAGGTAACCAGCCCCTGCCTCCCTCCGCCTCCTCCACCTTTGTCAGGAGTCAGATCATAACAGCAGAAAGGAGCATTAGCTGCAAACTGCAAAAGCCACATTTCTGAGCATGGCCAGGAAGGGGCTTGTGCAAAGAGGGGCTGGTCACGGCTTTGGGTTTGCATGCAGCAGGACCCCACAGGAAGGCTATGTCAGCCAGCTGTCAGGGTAGAGTTTGGCCATCCTCTCTTGTGAATTGTGTGCTGAACCAGATGCAGTTTTATAACTCTGCTTAAGGCAATCTGGGCCAGGATGGTTTCTGGAGAATTATTTCATATTATTGTGAAGAAAAAAACCCATTTCCTTTCATTTCGTCATGAAGGGAATGGTGCTGAAAAGGTGGAGAAGAGCAAGATATAATTACCTTGCCCACTGTTCCACTCCAGTTCTATCACACAATCCTCCAGTTCACCCCAGAAATTAAGTCATCCTTACAACTAAAAGAAATATCTAGTTTTCCTTTTTAATGCATTCCTGCATCTGTGCACATGAATACTATTTTCCAAAATCCAGGGGCATTAAACCACTTTTTCAATGAATTTCAAAACAACAGCCAAAGGAACACAATGAACAAAAGCACTAGAAAAATGAACTGCTCTGCCTTGACCCAGCATGACACAGTGAGTCCCTACAAGTAGTTTGTAGCAGCAGCCACCCCAGAGACAGCAAATCCACTGGTGATCTCCCATATGGTGTCTCATGTGGTGAGTCCTCGAGCTCTGTGTCATCCTGCTCACTCTGCAGTCAAAGGAAAGTATTTAACAGAGTGGATGTTTTTTTCGCCCGTAATTAAATCCTTGCACCTTTTTTAGCTTCAGTGATTTGGGATTGATGCTTTCAGACAGGGAGGCCATCCTCCTGCACAAGGGGGCAAGCCTGCAACCCAAAGGGATGTGGGAGCACAGCTCAGAGCCAGGGCAGCTGTATCCATCTCCGCCCTCCAAAGATGTGTCAGTGACAAGAGCCCAAGGGCTGCAGCCATGCCTGGGGACTCCCTACAGAGGCAGGTGGGAACACCACAGACCAAAGGCAAACACCTTGAGCTCGCCAGCCTCCCCCACTGGGGGCACAGCTACTGCGTGAGGGGCACAAACTGGTGATGGTCAGCAGACATTATGCATGCCAGCAGTTCAGTTTCTCAGCAACGTGTACCTTTCACCGGTAGGCTGACTGCTAAGAAGATGGTATTAAGATGTGATTTCAGGCAGCTGAAGGAATGGTGTGCTCTTGCTGCAGACTGGGGAAGTTACTTCAGTGCAGGGCAAGTCCAGCTGGATATCAGGAGTGCATCTTGAGGCATCCCAATGCCCAAGTCAGGAAAGCACAAAAAGCACGTGTTCACCATTCCCTCTGACTACCTGCAGCAGCAACACCATTGCTACCGTAACATCCCCCTGACCACACCACGATGCCTGGCCCCACCACCAGCCCACAGCTGGGGAAGGACAGGCAGCAAGGCCACAACCTCCATCTCACATCACCCCTGGGGAGCAACACCTGTAGGGCTGACAGCCGGCAGCCCTGGAGGCAGCCCTACCTTCAGAACCTCTCGGCTGTTGGTGCCGGGGCAGTGAGCATGCTGCTGCTCCGGAGGTGGTGGAGGACAGCCACGCTTTCAGGGAGCAGATCCGAGCACAATTTCTCCTGACAGGGCACGACAGAGCTCTGCCTGCAAGCCACTGACCCAGGGGAGCCACAGTCATGACCACATGTTCTAGCAGTGAACTAAATTGCAGCTTTCTCCAGGTTTCTGCTGCGGGGTGGAGGGAGTAGGTGTCTCAGGGGACTGACCTGTGTGGCCTCACAGCAGGAGTCAAGGCAGGGTTTTCTCTGCAGCTCCCTTGCTCTATTGCTTGACATCACCGGCTGTACACAGAGGAGAGAAGGGTGGTGGCAAGAGCAAGGAGAGAGGCATCCAAGCCTAGGGATACTTTTTAAGGCGGCTTTCAGCCAGGAACTGCTTGACCTGGAGTACATTCACTGTGCCCTGCAAAACTGGCCCCAGCTCTCAATCCGAGGTGCTGTCAAAGACTCAAGAGTAATCTCAAAAACCTCTCTTGTCCGCCCCCGGTTACCAGCGCTGCCGCCACCCACCCGGGCAGCAATCGGCATTGTTTCCCCAGTGCTCAGGGCCAGCCTATTGTTTGCATCCAGCAGTGAGTCAGGGGGACCGGGGTTAGTGGGTTAACAGCTCTGTAACGTCATGGTGCGCTCGGGGTGGGGGACCCGAGCTGCAGCCAGCGTTTGGGTGTAGCTCTGTGCTGGCTCGAGCTGACCCTTCCACCCTGTCCAGCCAGCCCGCCTCGGTGCCGCTGCACACTCCTCCCATGAGCTGCGCAGGCCTCTACCAAGCAAGAATCAGACCAAAGAATGCAAAGCTTGAGCTTCTGCAGTTTAGGCAAGGAAATGTTTGGGTGTTTTTTTTTTTGTTTTGTTTTTTGTTTTTTTTTTTTAAATGCAGAAAAAAGTTTATAGGATCCTGGCAACATCAGCAAAGCATGTGAGAGGCTGGGGGGCTGAGACTGCGTGCTGGCATCCCCCAGCTTTTAATGTACAGAATCACGCAGCTTTCTCAAAGGACACTTTGCACTTTGTTTGGCCTTGGCAACCATCAAGTTAATAGCAACACTGGTTCCAAAAAAATAAAATTCTAACCAAACACTGACTTTTGGCAGGGAAGAAAAACCCTAAGACACTGCATCATTTGGAGCGTGCACTGTTTAGTACTAATGCAAAATTTATTGCTCAGGCAAAACCTAAACACTAGCAGCTGCTGCCGCCTCCTCGCACTCCTCTGCATCTCCAAGAGTCTCGTGTCAGCTGTGCCAGTGGTGGGGTCGGAGCAGCGAGTCCCCCCAGGGCCGTGCAGCCGAAGCCAGGGCTCCTCCTCGACCGGTGCCGGCGGGGCAGCTGCCACACATCGCTGACAGATTGCCTTGGGCTGGCCGCTGCTAGAGACACACCAGCGACACGAAAGCCTCTCGGGAGGAAAGTGCAGCCAGCTGGGGATGAGGTAGGAGTGGGGAGGGAGAGCGTGAGCAGGAAAACCACAAGACACTTGCGCCTGCTAAAAATGATTCCCACCTAGTAATTTTAGCAGCTGTTGTGTTCTTCTGCCTACCTTCCTGGATGAATTTTAAGTCGGAGGTGAGTGAAAATGAGAACGGTGACAAAATTTCCCCTCACCCTCCCCCAAACCTCTGTATCTGCACATTTTTAACTTCCCCTTGATTCCAGCTTAAAGACACAGTCAGTTACTTTGCCTAGTTAAGCGGGTTTTGTCCTGGTTGGTAAAAAGGAATGAAAATTCATATCAATGTTTCTCAAGAGTGGTTAAAAATAGTGAGCGGTCAGGGAAGGATGGAGTGACACAATACCGCTGGTCCACCCCTGCACCCCTCAGACCTCTGGGGCCAGGATATGGTTGTGAAAAGAAATATGGCTTCCTAATAAATAAGAAATGAAGGGAGCCATGAAGCCATTGCTCCTTCCCACCTGGGGAAGGAGAGTTTCTCTCCAGCATGTGCCGGCGTGGGTCCCAGCACTGCCCTGCCTCTGTACGGAGGTGCCCCAGGGAGCAGCAGCACAGGGAGGTCCCTGTGCCTGTCCCCTCAGCCCACAGCTGGTCACTCACAGGTGCAGTGGCTGTGCTAGGCAAGGATGGGGAAGGACACCTGGGAAGCCCTCTCAGAGCCCTGCAGGTGTTCTGCTGAAACACACACAGACCCCAAAGCACTCACAGCAAGGGCTGCTGGAAGGGAGCTGACATTTACACACAACCTGGGTTTTAACCCCAAAAATATGTATTTGCATAGTGAATCCAGGCTAACACCAAGCAAAGTACATGGAGTGCAACCAATCCAGATGGTGAACTGTGCCCTCAGAGGGGAGAGGTAGACTGGAGCAGCAGTTTTAGAGCCTGAAGTTTGGTCACCTGCTCATTTATCCTACTCTTTCCTGGAGTCTTTGGTACCTGAACTTTTTGCTGAATTCCTGAGAGATGATTAGGTGTGCTGCTGACTAAGTTATCTTCCATTCTTCTCAAACTCTTATCATTCCCAACAATGACTGAATTTTAGGGGTTTGTTCACTTAGCCAGCTAATAAATAACAAATACTTTGGAGTCAGCATTATTATCTGATATGATTGCACTGACCTCAAGTCAAAACCACCAGTGATTTTATTTCCAGCTATGCTACAGGACATCTTCACCATGGACAGAGCAAGCAACAGGTACTGACAACTTTCTGCAGCAAGGCCCCTCAAATCTTTCTCATTTAGACTGCAGTCAAACAACCTTATCCTCATTCAGGTCCCCTGCAACAGAACCAGCTCCCTCTCTGGCCAAAGGGAGTCTCCTACCTCACAGTTACCTCCAAGTCCCTTCCTCTTCCACCATTTCTAGCTCACAGTTAAGGTCCTGCCACACCCCAGAGCTCTTAAATCACACGTTCCTGATGCTGCAGCTCTTTTCTCTCCCACATCTGGCAGCTTACCCATGGCTAGCACAGAATGGGTGACTGCAGAGCCTTGTGGCAGATATATAGCCCACATGGAGGCAGGAGAGCAAGGAAAAGGCATGTCCAGAGCTGTACTGGAAAAATCAGAGCTGGCACCGAAGAAGTAACGCCAAGGCTCAGGATAATTGTTGCCAAGGTTCAGTTTTCAGTTCAATACTGCAACAAATTGATGTTTTGGGCTGTGAAAATCCAGAGTGAAAATTCACCTGTGATCAGCTGGTCCATACAATGTCTTTAAACAGAGTCAGACCCAATTAAGAAGTCTGCAGTTCAAGATCTGAAAGTTTTCCACTTGAAGGTCAATGTCTTTTTAGCCTGGTTACTTCTAAATTGGGTAGAGTGTGCCTGTCCAACTACAATTTCTCAACTAGCAGCAGGACATGCAGATTGGCCTTGAAATGTCACATAAAATAATTTGTACTCTCAGTTATTCACTTCTTTGAGGTTCTGATTGTTGATATATTAGTACCAGCAGAATATACAGCATTACAAAAGAGAACAACACTTTGTACCTCAAATGTCTTGACTTCAAAGCATTTAAACTTTATAAACAAAGAGACATAGCCTCAATCTAGCACCAAAGAAAGCAATTTATGTAAGCAGAAAGTCTGGAACAAATAATTAAAACATGAGACTAAACAAAAACATTTGTGAGTTTGTTGAAACAACTTTGAAATATAAACTCATTTTTTTCTGTGTATATTTACTTGCACTTTACCTAAGGGTGTGCTTTCTTACTTGTGTTGCATCTGGAAGCACATCAGTGGTAGCCACGTGAAGCTCTCGGCAGGCTCTTTTCCTGGAGTGCCCCTGCCCCATTCCAGAGGCAGTCGGGATGTGCCAACCTCTCTGCCAGTGTGCAAACTTTCATTCTAAACATCCAGGTGGAAAATGGCAGTAGCACACCTGCCATCCCTCTGCTTTTCTCAGAGCTCCGCAGTAAGGACCTTTCTCTTCTGTGACCTATTAGAGTTATGCAGGCTTTCCAAACACTACTTTTCCAAAAAAAACGTTCTGGATGACATACTCAGCTTTAAGATCTTCCATCACCCCTCAGTACGCCACTGCTCGCGGCAATGCACAGCTGCGGCTGGGAAAGGCCCTACTTTACTGATTTGTCTTCTCATCCCGCAGGAGCCGCAGCAGCCCCTCAGGGACAGCGGGGTGCAAGACACACAGCGGCAGCGCTGGGGGCTTCAGGAGGCCAGGAAGGCAGCTCAGCGCTCCCCGAGCGGCACCCGGAGGCTGCGGGCACCCGGAGGCTGCGGGCACCCGGAGGCTGCGGGCACCCGGAGGCTGCGGGCACCCGGCCGCTGACCCCGCGGCCCTCAGGCCGGCGCTGAGGGGAGGGGCGGGCCGGGCCCAACACTGACGCGGGCGCGGGGCGCCACCTGGCGGGCAGCGGGGCCCAGACACCGAGCGCTGTGACCGGGCCGGACAGGGACAGACAGGGACAGAGCGGGACACCGAGCGCTGTGACCGGGTCGGACAGGGACAGAGCGGGACACCGAGCGCTGTGACCGGGNCCCAGACACCGAGCGCTGTGACCGGGCCGGACAGGGACAGACAGGGACAGAGCGGGACACCGAGCGCTGTGACCGGGTCGGACAGGGACAGAGCGGGACACCGAGCGCTGTGACCGGGCCGGACAGGGACAGACAGGGACAGAGCGGGACACCGAGCGCTGTGACCGGGCCGGACAGGGAGAGACAGGGGGCGAGCGCTGTGACCAGGCAGGACAGATACTGTAGGTCAGCACTTTCAAGAAAGGAACAGACTATTTTCTTTTTTTTTGTGGCAGAAGTGTATTTAATTAGTTTTCATATACAGATTAAGAGAATGCACAAAAAAAATCATTATTGTAGCCAAGTGAAATAAGCCTAATCACAGTTTAATATTTAAAAAATACAAAGATGAAACAGCTACAGTGGAAAGAATAAAAAGCTTTTCAATTCCATTTTTTGCAAAATCACATTCTAAATATTACCTTGCACACACGAGTGCAGCCCTCAGTGCAAAAAAAATCCAGTACAAAATAGTTTTAAACCCACATATTATTATCCTGCAATGAAAATAAATTCACATTTAAGAAAGCCATCACATTTTTTCTCTTCAGTAACAAGATTATAGTACAAACCAATCATATGCTTTTTCCCACAATCATTGACACTTTACAGCCTTAGTGATTCCAAAGGCGATGGTGCGAGGTTCCAATATTTGATGCTGCTCAAGCATGCCACAGAGAACATACATACTGCTTCATACAAATGAAATGTCTTTAGCTGATCACCTGAATGCTTTCCTTCTCACACATAAACCACAATAATAACAATTTTGCTGTGCTGATTAGGCCGTGTGATTCTGTGGTGACCAATTTTGATTTACAATGACGATGCATAAGAAGAAATCACAATCTAAATACCCAGGTTGGGCTGACTTCACAGGATCAACATGACAAAAAGGCAATCAAACGTATTTCTCACTCAAGCAAGTTCACTACCCTGATTATATTCTCAGAGTGCAAAAATAGGCCATATATTGAGAACTGTATTCCTCACAGAACCAGAGCAGAAGCACACTTCAGGTTCACAGTTCTGTAATAAAAAAAGTCCTGAGATGCTTTGGCTGGATTGAGTTGAGGTCTTATTGCCAGGTAGAGCTTCAGTAGTAGCCTAACTCAACCTAAAGCAATTTACTTAACCCAAAAGTCAAAATGCTCCACTGAAGCAATTAAGGTACATTTTTAAAAAGTAGTCTGAGAAAGAAAAAAGCTCTATCAGAAAAAGGATTAAACCAGAATTAATTTTTAAAATCCCACAGTTGCTCATTAAATCTATTGGACAGACTTTAACTGAGACACAAGAAAATGCCAGTGTTGCTGTAGTCAGCCTTGAGAACACTGGTCAGTAGTACCGCTTCACAGTGATGAGAGGAACAACAGGATAAGCATTTATTAGCACCAAAGGACACAGCATTTCTCAGTTTATACCTAACACCTAACTGCAGAATCCCTGCTGCCAACTCCAGCACCAGATACACCCTAGGTGACCTTAGCACTTCTTGCAAAACACAAGGGGACTCTACCAAACCAGTGTGACAACCCTGGTGGTGCAGTTACAACATGCTTCAGTTATTATTCTATGGTTTCAATCAATGTTATTCAATAAAAGTATAAAAGTTGGACGAAGTTAAATAAAAAACATGGTTCCATAGGTGCTACTCGTGGGATAAGAAATGTTTGGGTGTTTTTATGATCCATTTTTCACAGCATCAAAGTTGTCATGAAGGGTAGGGCAAAAGGTTAGGACAGCTGGCCACAGTCAGTAATGACAATCTTTTTGGAGGGCTTTCCACTCTTGGAACCAAAGCTCTCAATTTTTTTCACAACATCCATTCCTTCCTTTACATGCCCAAAAACAACATGCTTTCCATCTAGCCTGTAAAACAAATAAAACAAAGGCAGTTTTACTTAAAGCAACATAAAGACAGTGTTAGCAGATCTTCATAGCTCTCACCTGCTGACCAACTCAATGGCAAAGGCACAACTGCTCTTCAAGTGACATGAAATACTTTTAGCTCTAGACCTTAAAAACATTCTGAGGGATAGCAGCCTTGCTGCTGTCACAGCCCTTCCTCAAGTAGCAAAACCAATTTATTTTCCATTGGAATCAAGTAATTTGGAAATAACATCAAAACAAACAACTAACCAACCAAAAAAACCTCATTAACCCACAAGCAACACAAAAAAACCCCTAAGAAAACCCCAAACCCTCCAGATTCAGGCACCAACTGATGAGGCTAATCTGCAGGGCTGAGAACCTACCAGTCGGTTTTTGCAGTGCAAATGAAGAACTGGGATCCGTTTGTGTTGGGTCCTGCATTGGCCATTGAAAGAACACCTGGAAAAGCAGCAAGCAGCTCGTTAAGGTTGGTGTAACAAGTGTGCAGTAAAGACAATTTTGCTCTGCACATTTAGACTGAAGATCAACAGACAAAAGATGTGATCATCTCATTGTATCTCCAAATAATTTCTAATGGCAACTTCTTGCCTGTGACTATTCCCTCCTGCCCAGCCTCCCTTGGTTCCACAGCAACAAGTTACAGTGTTAGTAATGTAATTAGCTGTACACACCCTGAATGCAATTAACACCAGCTAACCTCTCCTGTGGTTCAACAGCAGCAGTCTCCTGGGATAAGGAAGTAACAATGCAAAACCAGAAACTATAGAATTCATCCTGATATTCTTCTGTATGGCCTGGCCTTTGCTTTTTCTGGCTTTAATTTGAGCTTAAAAGGTACCCGTGTTACCCAGTAAATAAAAAATCCCAGATCATTTATTTTACTTCTGCAGTAATGATCTAAGTAAAAATTGAAGTCCATGACTTATGGAAGAGGAAAATTAAAGTAGTAATTTCACCTTTGGAGAATTTTTAAGCCCCGTATGGTCTGACATATATTTGTAAAGCAGTCTACACAAATACAGACATGCCAGGGACAAACACATTGTTAAATTTCTTTGATACTTCTGTAAATACCAAGAGACCTGCAAATCTAAAAAATCTTATTTTTAAAAAATACATCTTCATAAACAATGCTTCATTATAGGTTACAGTCATCAGAAGGTTAAAAAAACATGTTTATTTACCAGGTCCTACATGCTTAAGTATGAAATTTTCATCTGGAAATCTACTGCCATAAATGGATTTTCCACCAGTTCCATTATGATTTGTAAAGTCACCGCCCTGAAACAGAAATGGGTATTAATATTAGCTCTACTAGCACACATGGACTATTTCATATCAGAAGTGATGCTATTGCAAATATACACACTTGCCCTAATTTAAAAGTGACAACATTAACACATTTTCTTCAGGTTAAGGATGAGCATGGCCACTTAATTTAAAACCATATAACTAGACAAAGGTACAGTCAGGCTAAAAGTAAATTTCTGCTCCAGATATTGCTGATGTTCTCTAACTGTCATCCATTAACTCCAACAACCACCTCTCTGTGTTACCAGCCTTTCTCCTAAACGTGATGTAACAAACAGCAGTCACTTCAAGAAACACCTCAAAATCAAATCACTTAAGTTCATTACCACAGGCAAGACCCCTCAACTCTTTTTCCCCCCTTCTTTCTTCCAACAGGTATAAACACTGTCAGGATCTCCAATACCCTTTGCTATTTCTAGGTTTTGTTGTTTGTTACACTAGAGCTACGTTAAGCTTATGTTAGGTGACTACTTGCTGCCTGCCAGAAGAGATGTGACTACATGTCTCAGGTAGACATTTTACACAAAAAATCAGTTCAAACAAAAAATGCAGCCACAGTGACTTGTGCAGGTGGCTCCTAACCACTGCTCCCAGCCACCTGCCATTTCTGCAGGACTGACACCACCTGAGACGGAGAGAACTCACACCCAACAGGTACTGCACGTGACCAGAGAGAACTCACACCCAACAGGTACTGCACGTGACCAGAGAGAACTCACACCCAACAGGTACTGCACGTGACCAGAGAGAACTCGCACCCAACAGCTACTGCACGTGACCAGAGAGAACTCACACCCAACAGGTACTGCATGTCACCTTCAGCTTCTTCTTCTCACCCCCTGAGTAATCTGCTACAGGTGGTGTCACAGCTACTCCTACGCAGCCCCAGAATTATGTTCTACATGCTGCGTGCCATGTGGAAACATGGAATTGCCAAGTCCCGGATATGATGGCCTTTAATTAGGCCATACCAACTGCCTGAATCATATTAACACTCCATCTCAGCAAGTGCAGATGCCACTAGTGTTTCTCTCACTTGAAAATTGCTGAAACCTATGACACTATTTCCACTTCAGCAATGACCTCTGAGTAACTCCTAAACATTAATTCATTATCTCACCATACCACAGAGCCAACCATCTAGTGTTCTGATTTCCAGTCCATTTGAGGAGACAAAGCTTGAGGACAAAGAGAACAGATTTACATGGAACTTGACAAATTTGTGACAGAATTCAAAGCAGGATTTCTATTTTTTTTATATTTATGTATTTCTGACCCCAGAAAGACTTCTATTGCTCTGTTAGTATCACAAAACCTTAGCTTGCATTTAAAAGGCACAAAAATATGTCTTTTACAGCACACCTGTCCTCTTTTTCTTCTTAGAAATAGGTCATAGAACTAGGGTGTCTTGTTCCAACAGATGTGTTTTTTGCTTAAAAAAAAAATTGAGGATGGGAGACCATCATAGTCATCAGTTAATAAATAAAGCATGCTCACTTATAACCTTTAAACTTCCTTAAAATTTTTTCAGATTTTTTTACAAAGCCATTCAACAATGCAATGTTGTTGAAATGCAGCCTTTTTTAAGGCAAGAGAAGACCACCAGGAATCGAGTGCACTACAGCAGCTGCATCCTGCTCATCTGCCAAGCACAGTAGAAAAAGAGGCTTTCATAAAGGCTTGTTGTTGTTATTTTAATTGCTGCTGTTTAAGAAAAAAAGACGTTAATATGCATGGGCTCTTATCCAGAATTTCAAAAGATTCATTCTTTACACCAAAACAAAATCCATCTCAGGTGTGTCAGCCCAAAAATCAACCCCAACCAACCCTTTCGGTTTCCTTGTCCCCTCCATATTAGGGAAACATTAAAAATAAAAAATAATAAAACACCTTGTGTATTGTGAGCAGATTATTCTACTAGGAATAAGGAATGGACATGTTGTTTGCTTAGCTCACTTAGAACAGTAAGTTGATTGTCATTCTACCCACAACTGCTTCTCCCAGGCAAGTGCCATTCTGTCAACTATGCCCCACACTAAAGTACTCTGCTATACTGCAGCAGAAATCCTTCAGCTAGGCTTGTTTTGACCACCTACACATAACTTACATTTATTTGTACAAAAGATGAGCTAAGCCACAGCCACTGCAAAAGGATCAGAAATGCAAGTCAGTGTCACTTCTTTGTTATGTTCTTAGCAAAGGTTAGAGTAGGGCCATTTCAAAAGTTACTACTAGTCTGTTTTTAAAAATACGTAAATAATATAAAATAAATTTAATAACAAAAATAAAAAAAAATGACCTGGCACATAAATGAAGGAATCACTCTGTGAAAAGTGGATCCTTTGTATCCAAATCCTTTTTCACCAGTACAAAGAGCTCTAAAGTTTTCTGTGAAGACAAAGCATAAAGTATTATATTCTGTATCATATATGGCAATACAATCAAACACAACTAGCTTAACCATGTTGCAGGATTATACACTTCAAAAACATTATTGTACCTTTAAAGTATTACCAATCTATTAGTTACTTCCATACTTTAAAAAAACCTCTGTTAGAAAGCCAAGAAAACAAAGCTTATTTGGCCTCAGGATGGGATACAAACATAATCCTTTTCCATGTCATATCCCTTTTATTTTGCTGGGACTCCAGCTCCCCAACTTCTCCCACCTCTGCCTGCAGTCATGGATTTCACTTTCTGACTTTTTTTCCTCTGTTCTTTATAGCGCTTGTGAGGATGATGTCCTTTTTTTTTCTAAGGATATTTGTCTACTAGGAACTAAAAAGTATAATCTTTTTTTTCAGAACTGCTAAATAAGCAGAGGAGGAAGGAAACAACAGATAAACCACAAGAACTTTCTACAGTGAATGCACTGATCAGCCAGTAACCAGTAAAATAAAACCCCATATGATCTTTGGAAACTCTAAGATTAAAGATCACCCCTTTGATTTGCCCTTTCCCGTTTGCTCAGGGTTTTGATTTTCATGCCAGCTAGTGTGGTTTAAACATATTTATTCACCACTGTTAACCCAATATATGAACTGTACTATCTTGGTGCAAGTTTCAAAATGAAACTATTTGGAAAAATAAAAAATTCCATCTCCTCACCAACACCTCCTGTCATATTTCTCCATATAACAAATGGGGGACAAAACACGAAAAATCAGTTGTAAAGGGTAAAAGAACATTTTTATTTCTCCAAATCACAATCTAAAACTTAAATATTTAAGTATGAAATTCTGAAGATGCTGCCCTACCTGCTGTCTTTGGGACCACGTCAGCTTTCAGCTGTTAAAGAAAAATAAACCAACAAATTCATAAGTCAGCCTTTTCACACATATATAGAAAAACATTTACATGGGAAACTGGTACAACTGAACCCCCCTCCCAAAGTGGTGAGTTCATTGATCACAAACCATCCAAAATTTCAAGAATACCTCAAAACTTTCCAAGCATTTGGCCAGCAATTAAAAACATCCCCTTAAAGCAACTTTTAACCAGTTAATGAAGAGTGGCTTGCACAGTGTCTAATGATTTCATTGATCAACACATAACTGAGCAGTAACTAAGAAGAATCTTCACTATGGACCCCAAGGATCAAAGTGAGTTTGGATACAACTAGAGAGACCAAAGTCTTCTTCTGCCCAGAACCAGCTGTCGAAAACGACAGAAAAGGCAAAGGAAAAAGAAGAACAGAAACTGTATCAGCATCAAATGTGATGTTACGTACACATTTGCAACCAATGAAAACTTATGATTTTCATTAATGTGCATCTTTTTACTAATCTTAAAAAGGGCCATAAAAGTGGCCATACCAGCCAGACCGAAGTTTTACTGAGTTGGACATCCTGACAGTAGCCAGGAGCAGATGCCTAGAAACAGCATGGCTGCAGCACAAATTTAATGTTCCTTCCCTGGGCTACTCTCCTCAGATGACTGTAATTTGCAGCTAAAGACCACAACATCTTAGCCAAAGATTCAAAGCAATGCTGCAATGCATTCAGATTTTCTGTAAACTGGGCACACTAAAAGACTGTAGGACAGAATTTAAATGTTATCACAAGAAATACAGCAACATTAGTGCTATTTTTTTAAATAACACCATTCAGATTTTTCATTAATGAATAAGGAACTTGGACAGTAATATTTTTACCTATGACTCCCCGAAATGCTACCTCCTGAGAGCACAAGAGCTGGAAGAGTCCAACTGATTGATATGCTGACCCTTTCACTGAATAAAGATATACTGGGCTCTAGTGTCAAAGGAACCTCTTTTAGAAAGAGCTCTTATGAACTACATTTAAAAAACAAATTGTACAAATACAGACCCAAAGTGGGTGCTGGAGGCAGAAGGCCACACTGACTTCCCTCAGCAGGCAGCATTGCTAAGAGCTTCATTACCTCTCCAGTGCGTGGTTCTGGAGCACAGCCCTCACTCTTTCCCATACACAACGCGTCTATACGAGGCACATGCCGGCCCTAAGGACACATGTACACAACGTGGTACACGGTGCTCACAGCGCTTTTTTTTTTTTTGTTTTAAGAGCGGAGATTACGGAAATTTTCCTGTTCAAGCCTTTTTTTACATGGCCGAGTATTTCAGAGACGGGACTTTAAAGGAGCCAGCTGGTACCCGGCTCTTGAAGCTTGCAGCCCGTCCGAGCAGCGAGGTGCCCTTCGAGGCTCGAGGAGGAGGCAGCGCCTCAGGAAACTGATACCCAACAGTCCCACACGGAGCGCCCAGCAAAACGCTGGGGGAAGCTGGAGGCGCGGTCCAAGGGCTCCACGGGCCGCCTGCCCCGAGAGCAGCAGCCCCCGGCGGGAAGGCGAGGGACCCCAGTGCCGCCGGGACCTCGCTCGCTCCTCTCAAGGTAGCGGTACACAACAGCAGTACATTTATTCTCGTTCAGTATTTCTGCTTCCACACTATGCAAGTGACCTTCCTTCGAGGCTCCCAGCCCCAGCAGGGCCCTGCCCTGCCGCCGGCCGTCCCGCGGGATGGCTTTAGGAACCAGCCGCCGGACAGCGGCTCCGGCAGGCGGGGAG